>WUWR02000086.1:0-102606 GCA_009982885.2 Hyles vespertilio
ATTGCGAATTTAATGTATAATTAGGAAAGATTTGGTAATACCTACATAACATTTAATTTTCTAAATAATTTAGATTCTTGAAAAAATAATCTGATGACACTGATTAATAAAAAATAATATTTTTAAAATGATTTCATTCCAATTCGCCCTATTAGTCAAAGGAAGCCGCCGGTCAT
Source organism: Hyles vespertilio (assembly GCA_009982885.2). Lineage (NCBI taxonomy): Eukaryota > Metazoa > Arthropoda > Insecta > Lepidoptera > Sphingidae > Hyles > Hyles vespertilio. Next base: position 177 of record WUWR02000086.1, read on the forward strand.
AGTGTACTTGTCGGATCCAACGCGGCTCGATTATTCTTCCTTTGAGGTTCGCCGGCCTCCGTGTGTGAGTGCGTGCCGAAAAGCGGCAATTTCTTTGTCGGTAACTTTTAGCATTTTGCAAAAGAAGCCCGACATCTTGAGGTGTGTTTACACTACACACTTGATATAAATTAATTGGATTAGTATATAAAAGTTACGTTAAAAAAAAAGATCTTATTGGACTGATACTGATACTTGCTCAAGAGCTTATAAAATTATTTAAATATGTCATCAGCCGATCTAGTCAATTACAAATTGCCTATTTACTTTGCTTATTATTGTATTTAACATTACTTTAATGTATTTTGAAAATAATGTTACTTTAAAGTGATAAAATTTCTTGCTAATTCTTATATGTACCTAGAGAAATGTCGGCTACCATTATAGCATAGAATATGCATATGAGACTTATTTGAGATAACATTAGTGAAATCAATAAACCACTAACTACTAATTTACTGCACTGGAGACCCCGTGCCCTGCAGTGGCACGTAATGGGCTGATACAGTAGTAATACTAATTGTTCCATGAATTATTATGAACTCAAATAGGAAAGCTTTGTATCTAATGTGAACAGGCCTTTATCTTTCAGAATCAAAATAATAATTTATTTTTATTAGTGAATTCGGATTTCGATCGCGTTGTGCATGTATTAGTCCGTGTGCATATTATTGTAAATTCGTTTTCAGTATTTTGAGTAAATTTTATTAATTTAACTATGCTTTGAACATTACCCAATTTGATAGCTTTTGATGTAACTTGTGTTATGTGAAATGTATAAAAAAAAATAAAACCGACTTCAAAACAAAATCCACTAAAAACCAAAAATAAATAAAATAATAACTACCACTCCAAAGCAAAAAAATAATATTTATTTCATGGAACTCGTGCATGTTGATTATTTGCTTAATGACTTGACTAGCCAACAAATCAAAATATATGCGTAACATATCGAAGGCGGGCCGCCAAGTACCAAACATGTAGGACCTATGCCTTATATTAAGTTAAATATCTATTGTTTGGTACTGGGCGACCCGCCTCAATATGTTACGCATATATTTTGATTTGTTGGCTAGTCAAGTCATTAAGCAAATTAATCAACATGCACGAGTTCCATGAAATAAAATTATTTTTTTGCTTTGGAGTGGTAAGTAGTTATTATTTTTTTTGGTTTTTAGTGGATTTTTGTTTGAAGTCGGTTTTTATTTTTTTTATTAAAAATTTTAAATATTTTTATCTTTTTAGTGTTGATAGGCATTTAATGAAGAAGATTTTGGTCCCCACAAGGAAATGTTCTTTCCGATGACAATGAAATCGCTAAAATCGGCTAAAAGCTGCCAAAGATATTGGAATATTCACATGTTTATTATTTTTGCTCCCCCCCCCCTCCCTTCGCGCCTACCCCTTTTTCCCTCAACCACTGTAGCCTAGCTTTTTAACTGAACCCAATGCAAAAAGAACCGTTGAAATCCTATTAAATTTTGAGGAGTTCTACTCTCCAGGTCCGAACATGATAATCCAGATCTTAATGTTGTGTTCCTGGGATCAACCTGTTACATACGTTCTTTCCAATGAACAAGAAATCACTAAAATCGGTTATAAGCTGCTGAAGATATTAGTAGTTACGTGTATTTTAACGTTAACAACCACCCCCCCCCCCCTCCCCCTACCCCTTTCACCCTCCCTCACTGTGGCTTAACTTTTATAATAAACCTATGCAAAAAGAACCATTGGAATCTACTAAATTTTGAAGAGTTCTATTCTCCAGGTCCGAACATAATCATCAGATCATCAGATTGTATTCCTGGGATCAACCTGTCAATACGTTTTTCTCCAATGAAAAAAATCACTAAAATCGGTTTAAAAGCTGTCGAAGATAATATTAGAATTTACGTGTATTTTAATTTTATCACCCACCCCCCCTAACCCCCACCCTTTTCCCTCGCTTAATGTAACTTAACTTTTCTAGTCAACGGTAATGCAAAAAGAACACATGCAATTCTCCTTAATTTTAAGGAGTTCCCCGCTCCAGGTCCGAAGATATCATCAGATCTTCACCATATGTTATGGGACCAAACGACAAGCACCAAGCTTTCAATCCAAGAAAGAATGATTGAAATCGGTTCACACAGTACAGAGAAACGAGGTAACAAACATAAAAAAAAAAGCAACATACAGTCGAATGAGAACCTCCCTCCTTTTTTTGAAGTCGGTTATAAAAGAAAAAGTGATTTGTGCTACCCAAACTGTGATAGTATTTTCGTGCGGGTTTTGGCGGAATCCTGCGCTTCCAGCTATCGCTATCAAGGACATTACGGTTTACATTCAAGGTCAGTTAACTATTTGGTGGTCATTAATGACAACTAACCAGCCCCATATGAGTCACCGACGGCCTCCGTGGCGCAGTTGTAAGAACCGCCTGTGAAATGAGAGACCGCGGGTTCGGTTCCCGCCCCAAGACAAATAATTTTCGTGAACCTAATTATTTTTCTAATACCCGCGACACAAGATTTGTATCTTAGTGTGGGGTACTAACCCCCCATACCAGTCCCCCAGAACAGTCACATACATGGGTACTAACCCATGTATGTGACTGTTGGCAGTATTAAATTTAATATATTTTTTTATGCACCCTGAGCGTGATGTAACACAATCGCACCGGACTTATAGTAAAAGAATGAGCACTGCTTAGTTTATTGTTGAATGTCTACCGTTCAGTTGTAAGGTTCAATCACTTTAGCTTAACATTGTTTAAGGGGTAGCATGTGTACGTTAGTTTTTTTTTTCGGCATCTTTCTTAATATTCGCTAGCGCCATACAAATCCGTCTTAATTAAGATTCCTTCACCACCCTATACTATAATGTATATTGGCAGGTGCGCCGGTTTCTTGTCCACCCTGCTATAATAGCTTTCAGATACCGAACACATATTTTTCAGAAGTTAATATTGTAGCGCGAACCCAATGTGAATGGTGAGTGACTATGTATAGTAAGAGAGTGGCAGGAGCATAACCTGCAAAAAACCATTACCAACCGGCAGCATGAACGTAAGAAGCGCTCAGGCATCGGACAAGCGACTCCAAAACGGTCTTTTCTCTTTGGGAGTACATGCGACCATCTAAATGTCTGAAAACGTTTTTTTGTAATCCTGCCAAGGAGATGGGCCAGATATGTATGGACCTTGGGCCATGTGTAGTAACCTTACACCAAATATACTTAGGGAAATTGGCATTCGATTTCTGTATGAAATACGATTATACGTTCGCATATTAGCTTTATACACAAATAAATACCAAGCAAGAACAGCAACACTACACGGGACAATATGGCGTCCTGAAACGGCATGTTTGACAACCGATGTCAAAACTTGACATTTATAATATGAAGTCGTAATCCGTTTTTCTATAAATCAAATATTATTTTAGTCGTCTGTGCTATAAATTACTGTACTCTATATAACGTCCAACGGAATTAGTATCATACTTTATTGATCATCTAATATTAATATACATAATGTATACATTAATTGCAACAACTCTGCCAGAATACTCGTAATGTTTATAGTTATTTAATATTTAGAAAGTGAACCTATATCTGCCGTAAGTGCGGTGCATAATACCAGCTAAACACTATTGAAATAATCCACAATAAAAATCTGCTGGGCATGAGATACAGCACGGCACAGACTGATCACTTGTCGCGACTGCTAGCAATTTGAATAAATAATCATTTTATTATTATGCATATGCACTTAATAAGCTCTTAGTTATTCATAGTCCATACAAATGAATACGTACACAATACGGCCCAAAATAAAACATCTCCTTTACTAACGGTAGAAAAAAATTCATTCGGTTGCTATAATACAGGGTCGGCTAAATTTGTGACATTTTCGAAAATTCGCTTCAGCTTTCAGCAGTTACTACTACCTACCTACCTACCTAGTCGGGTTCAGAATCACATAATCTAACGATTTTATACAGTTTCGACCGTATTGCTATGATACATGGTTTTGGTCGTCATCTCTGGGACTATTATTAAATAATATATTTAACATTAAATAATTAATTATTAATTTGTTTACTGTTTTAGTAAGTTCCATTGTAGGTTTTACTGTTTCACTAATATTTATGTTTCCAGTTAGGATCTATTGGTGGCAACCTCATGATAAAGCACGAACACAATGACTTTCCTTCGGACATTTTTCTGATGTTTGTGACTGTTGGAGCTCAATTATCTATATGTGAGTTTAAATTGATATACTAGAAAGTATATTTAAAGTTACATCAAAAATCTTTAAATTAGGCTTAACAAAAAGCTGAAGCGAATGCAATCCCTAGCGCGACAAAATTAAATCTAGTTCTTTTAACGTTAAAAGAAGCATTAGTGGAACTCAGGTCTTTATGATAGAAAGTCAAAGGACTTATGATGAAATGAAGATTTGAAACCAATAAGCATACGAATGGTTTTCAGTGACCCCAAACCGCACAAGAAAGACACTGACCATGGAACAATTCTTGGAATGAAAACATGACAGGAAAAGTGATATTACACGCATTGCTGCCAGACCATTAAGTGAAGACTATCGCGTCCTAACTTACAAGTACTTCTATGATTTGAATGGGCTACTTTGTATAACATGTCTATTAGATTTGCAAGGACTTTTATTTCATGGGTATGGAAACAATTCCCAAAAGATCAAGATTTGAGAAATTTCTGTGCCGTAATTCATCAAAAAGTAAAAACAAAAAGACATAAGAATAAGAAGAAAACCCAAAAACAATGACATGATTAGAACCGTTTCTAATCACGAACACATAATTGTTTCATTGGCAAAAGACCATAACAAGATGTGATATAAATTAAAGTTAATTAAAATAGAGGCAATCCTAAATATCCGTAAATGTAATTAGTGAAACCTTATTCATTTCCTGTTATCTATAATCTTGTTTATCTTATTTATTTTCTAGACATACAATTCGGAAAAACAATTTTTTGCCCGCATTTCAGATAATGCCACGCTCACAAACGCACATGCTATAGTTGAACGCTGGGTCCTTTACAAACTCAGCAACAACAATACCGTAAAGGAATGTAGGATAGCATATGGCGGACTTTCTCCTGGATTCATAAGGGCCCACTGCCACAGAATCCCATCTGATTGGCAAAGAACCTATTTGTTTAATGAGACCTTACAATCAGCGCTGAAAAATATTGCAATGCGAAGTCATTGTAGTCGGGAATCCACCAGAGCCCTCTGTTGAATACAGAAAACACTAGCTCTAGGTGGTTTTACAAGGTAAGCAGAAATATTGACTTAAAAAAGAGATTACCATAAAACAACACGAGTCATGAAATAATATAGGTATAATATTTAACCTAATGGAATTTGACAGTTCAGTGCTTAACGGCAATCATAGTGTAACAATATGAACATATTATATTTAATGTATTGCGGGGGTCGAAAAATAATATGTTTGACTTGTAAAAAAAATCTCATGATCTGAAATGAAATGTATTTATTGGTCACGTAGGCAACTTAAAAGCTTTTATGACAAGGCAATACACATAGAACTTATCTCTATATACAATATATTTTCTATACTTAGTATAGAAATATATACAGTATATTTTATTTAAAGTATTAGTTATTACTTTATGGTAATTTATTTGTCAAAGAAATACATTATTTACGTAGTCAAATTAAATTAAATTATTAGTGAACCATAATTGTTATTAAAACGGTGCGTAGCGGTTTATAGTTACCACCGGATCCAACGCGGCCCTTCCTGAGAAGATCCGGCGAAACAAACTAGCATAAATAAATATCATACATTTGTCAGTATTGATCAGCTTCATACTAAAAAAAGAAACATTGACACTATATTATTTCTAGAGTCTCAATCTATACTGTCCACAAAAACATACTCGAACCCGGTATCGTTCTGGAGCCACCAAAATTCACGAAATACAAGACCAGTATCAAATGCACGACAAAACTTTGGACACCAATCCAAAATTATGGCCATTGAATCAACCTGTACCAAAACTCGACGCTTGGTAAGTAAAAACCAGAATTAGTAAGAAGATGTGACTTTTTATTTATGTTTTGATATAGTTAATTAATAACTAAATATATTTTTAGATACAATGTGCCGGGGAAGCTAAATAGTGGGAAGATATTCCTAGCTTACCAGGGAAGTATTTGCCCGCGTTGTTCTTAGTCACAGGTTGCTATAGGTGATATTGTGGAGATAGATGCAAGTGCTGCTTTGGTAAGATACTCTTTATTTCTTTATGGATCCATAGAAGACAGTCTTTAAATAAATAAATACCTAGTCAGGGCCCTAATATTGTATCAAATTAAGCATGAATATGGCATGGGCGTAAACTCAAAAGAATTTCTTAGCATAGATGATATTTTCCCACTTAATGATGATGGTAATGGAACGATTAACCTTGATAATCTTTCATTTGCAGAAATTAAAGGGAGTGATAGCTTTCTACTCAGCGAAAAGACATACCAGGAGAGAATTCTTTCACACCAGCTGGAACCACGTTTTATGTTGCCAACGAGGAGATTTTCTGCAGTGGACAAGTAAATACTACAACCAACCAATTGGGATGGTCGTAGCTGAAATAGACCCATTGCAGAGAAAGCTGCTAAATTAGTACGTGCTACCTATACCAATGTTAGGAAACCTGTACTGGATATAAGAGAAGCTAAAAAGGACCCCAATAGAAATATATTTTTTAAGTCTATGCCTGCAACATCCCAAGGCCAAGATGTGCAAAAAGTGTTCAAAGGAGGTAACACTATATATGGACAGTATCATTATACTATGGAAACTTTAGTTTGCGTGTCAAAGCCAACTGAGGAAGGCTTAGAGATACATTCGGCATCGCAGTGGATGGACGGAACTCAAGTTATGACTTCGAAAGCTTTGGATATGACTGCAATAAGTAAGAAATATAAATTTGAAAACAGACTTCAATAAATAATAAAAACTTCTTATTAGTATAAATCAGCTTCCATTGATTGTATACATTATGTATATTTTAAAATTAATTAATACAGTCGCTAGCATACTATCTCAGTATGTCTTTTTTTATAGCATAGGTTTCCAATAAAAGTTAAATAATAAAAGCGTACTTTTGCTATTATATAAATTATATATATAAAATGTTTATCACTTTGGTATCAATACTTAATTGTTAAATTCTAGGTAAAGTTATAAAAAAACATGTTTTTTACACAATTTGGATCTTTACAGGATAGACGTCCACATTCGGCGAGTTGGTGGAGCGTTTGGAATAAAATATCTCGTAGTATTCAAGTAGCTGTTGCATGTACTTAGTAGTACAGAAACTGAATCGACCTTGTCGATTTATACAAGCGTTGACTACCAACACGCGAGCCATGGGAAAAAGGTTGGCCTGTTCCACTGATTTTGAGGTAAGCACGTTGGCACTCAACAAAATTTGGTCATATTTGTGTTACGATAAAGATATTACCTATATAGTAGCTTGTAAGATATACAAGCTATATCAAGAACACTACCGAAAACAAAGCCGTGGTGGTAATTTTAGTGACTATAGACATAATACAATTCAAAATTTCGCAAAATAACGCGATATATTTTAGTGATTTTATAAATTATCATCGTGTTTAGGTGTAAATCCATAGTTTTAGTTGAAATAATCATTTAAATCCTCGTCTCTATAATGTCTTTAAAAATAAAAGAGTGTACACTATTATTTTAGGGAAAAAAACGATGTATTTATCGAACAAACACGACGATAGGAAATCATAATAAAAAAGAACAATGGTTTCTTAAGTCACATAAAATGCTTTCCGGCTATATTTCGGTTCGCATTATACACAGTCAGGTCATAAGTATTGTCACACAGTAAAAACTTTTCTTTTAGAATGCTGGCCACAAAAATGTTTATTGAATTCGAATTTCGAATTGTTCATGAAAATAAAAATGTATACTTTTTAGAATTTTACCTCATTTTTAAATATGAAGTGGACGCTTAAAGAAGACCGTGTTGCAGTTATTGCGTTGCATCGTTGCGGTTACGCTCCAATTCAAATTTTTGAGATACTGAAAATTTGAATATAACCAAAAGATTCGTTTATCGTACCATCAAACGATACAATGAAGACTCTAGTGTAGATGACAGGTCAAGAAGTGGTCGCCCTCGGTCTGTTATGACTCCAGCAGTGATAAAAGCTGTGAAGGCGCGAATTCAAAGAAATCCCAAACGTAAGCAGAAACTGTTGGCCCTTCAGATGGGGTTAAGCAGAACCACGGTGAAAAGGGCGTTAAATGAAGACTTAGGGCTTCAGGCATATCCAAGAAAAACAGGAAATCATTTGAATGCTCGTCTAATGGACCTGAGACTGAGAGATGCCGCGCTTTGTTGAAGAGGTACGCGGGAAAAAAATATCGGGAAATTCTTTTTTCAGATAAAATTTTTTTACCGTAGAAGAGAGCTACAACAAACAAATGATAAGGTGTACACACACAGTAGTGAAAAAGCGAGCAACCGTATTCCGCGTGTCCAACGAGGTCATTTTCCATCCTCGCTCATGGTATGGTTGGGAATTTCTTATTGGGGCTTAATAAAGGTACATTTTTGTGAGAAAGGTGTAAAAACGAATGCAGTTGTGTATCAAAATATAGTCCTGACGAACCTTGTGGCACCTGTTTCTCATACCATGTTCAATAACAGGCACTGGGTATTCTAACAAGATTCGGCGCCAGCTCATAGAGCGAAGAGCACACAAGACTGGCTGGCGGCGCGTGAAATCGACTTCATCCGGCACGAAGACTGGCTCTCCTCCAGTCCAGATTTGAATCCATTAGATTACAAGATATGGCAACACTTGGAGGAAAAGGCGTGCTCAAAGCCTCATCCCAATTTGGAGTCACTCAAGACATCCTTGATTAAGGCAGCCGCCGATATTGACATGGACCTCGTTCGTGCTGCGACAGACAACTGACCGCGCAGATTGAAGGCCTGTATTCAAAATCACGGAGATCATTTTGAATAAACTTTAGTGTCATAAGAATCTATGTTTTGTTAAGTTCATTTTGGTATATAATGGTTACATAATGAATAAACTTGTTTCAATTATTTTATATTTAACATGTGACAGAATTGATGACCTGACTATTTCTCTATATACCGGTATATACCTATTTCTCTGAATATTTACAAGATAACAAAATATATAAAATCTAGTACATAAATCTTCCATTATCACTGTCTTCAGCTTTCATGATTCCACTTTTGAACCTATGCCTCCCAATAGTATATCTCCAATTCTAGTATAATTTGGGACTAACCAGTGTTTTTAAATTGACCAGTATAATTTGCCAGACATATTTTGCATCACTAATCAATATTCATTACAGGCCCTATTCTACATTGAATACTAAATACTTAATATAATTATTTTATTATATCACTAAAGATAGTAATAATAATGTCACCAGGTTGCTGTGAACAGCTCAGGTGTAATCCAGCACATAGACTACACGCTTTATGAAGACAATGGTTACAAAGTCAATGAGACCCTCACTATGCTAGGCACTGGGTTATTTAACAACTGCTATAATAATACCAGGTGGAACTACACCTGCTATGACTCTACTACTGATAACGCGAAGAATACTTGGTGTAGGTCTCCAGGTAAATAAGAAAACAATTAATTTAGTACGAGATTTCTTAAATAAATTTCTGTTTAATTCAGTAAATAATAAAGTACACACACACAGATATTACTCTGAACAAGAATCGTAGTCGAAAACACTGGTGGTGGGTTTCTCACATGTGAGAGGCCGCCTGGGTGGGTACCACAGCAATGTCTATTTATTCCGACAAACCGCGGTGTTAATGCACTGTTGTGTTTCGTTGTGAAGGACATTGTAGCCAGAGTAACTACTAGACATATTGAGACCTAACATCTTATGTCTCAGGATGGCGAGCGGGGTGGAATGCCAAGTATTGCTTTGTAATTCAAGAAGTGTGGTATTGACATATTTCATGAGCGGTCGTATTGCCTTACCATCAAGTGAACTTCATGCTCGGCTTGCCATTCATAGCAATAAAAATAATTATTATAAAATTGGTGCTGAAACACAATAGAAATGAACTCCGAATATTATGATTACAGGCTCACTAGAAAACATTGCAATGGCGGAGTATGTCATGGAACAAATATCTTACGAGATGTCACTAGACCCGTTTGAAGTACGATTAGCAAACCTGGACACATTGAAATACAAAGAATTACGAGAAATGTCAGATACATTGAAGGAGTCAGCTCAGTATACAGAAAGAAGAGCAGCTGTGAATAGTTTCAATGCTCAGAACAGATGGAAGAAACGAGGTCTAAGAGTCGCTTTCTTAAGATGGACTCCAAGCGGTTCTCAATACTTTGATGTCAACATCTCAGTATTCCACGAAGATGGGACCGTTGTCATTGTCCACAGTGGAGTCGATATGGGCCAGGGCGTAAATACAAAAGCAGTCCAAATCTGCGCTTACATCCTCAATATACCGATCTCCAAAATTCAAATTAAAGCAACAAATACGAACTTCACGCCAAATGGCTTCATCTCTGGAGGCAGTCTTACTTCCCAAAATATATCTATAGGTGTAAGGAGAGCATGCGAGGAACTTCTAAGAAGACTTGCACCGATAAAACTTTTGTTGGTCAACGCAACTTGGGAAGAATTGATCAAAAAAGCGTTTGATTCCAACGTGGACTTACAGGTCCACGGGTTTGTTGGTGCTGCGGATGTTCAAACCTTAACATATATGGAGTGGCAATAGCTGAATCTGAAATAGATTGTTTGACTGGTGAAATGGAAATGCGAAGAGTGGACTTACTGCAGGATGTGGGGCTAAGTGTCAGTCCAGAGATTGACATTGGTCAAGTCAGTATACCTACATATACAGGGTATATCAAGACTGCTACCGAAAACGAAGCCGGGTGGTAGTTTAAGCGACTTCAGACACAATGCAACAGAAAAAGTTGCAAAAAATAGCGACAATTTTTTTTTTAGTTTTTTTCTTATGACCATATTTGGGTGATAAATACATTTTTTCCTAAAATAATGGTGTATACCCTTTTATTTATAAATAATCTAAGGTATAAAAGTGTTTAAATTATTATTTTAGGCAAAACTATGGATTTACCACCCAAAAATGAAGATATTTAAAAATCATAAAAATCATTGTCGCGTTACTTTTCGAAAATTTTGGTTGCATTGTGTTTGTAGTCACTAAAACTACCACCCGGCTTCGTTTTCGGTAGCAGTCTTGAGATACCCGGTATACCTATAAACATCTACAAAATAAATTGAAGTAAAAAACTTTCAACGTTCATGAATGATGATTTTCCTTTTTGTCTTTGGACTGTATTTATGATATTAACATACCAAGCAATATGCTGTTCGATTGTCATCCGACTAATTAATTAGCTTTTATACAGGTTGAAGGAGCGTTTATAATGGGCCAAGGATACTGGACTTGCGAGGAATTAGTCTACGACAACAATACTGGAGAAATTTTGACGGATCGCACCTGGAATTATCCCATACCATTAGCATTGGACATTCCTCAAGACTTCAGGATCTACTTTAAAAAGAAATCTTACAGTACCGAACTTATTTTTGGAGCTAAAGGTGAATGTCAAACTTCTACTTTCCAATATTCATGTACTGATTGTTTACTGGACACTCAGTCACGCCAACATCAAAACGTCGCTTTATTTAATTGGCCGTTTTAGATACTAAATGTTGTGCCGAAATCACCTATGAAATAATTAATATTCCTCATCAGGCATTTTGAACATCGAATATATTTTTGTTAAATATTTAGATATGTTTATGTGTATATGTTTTTTTTAAATACGTTTTCATTTTGTCTAATTAATATTGTTTTACTTTATCAGGTACTGGAGAACCACCAATGTGCTTAGCAATAGTAGTGGCTTTTGCTATAAGAGAAGCAATATCAGCAGCTCGTGAAGAATCAGGAATACCAACCACAGAATGGTTCCAAATTGGTGAGATATATTATTTGTACAGATTTTCCTTTAGCTGAAGAAGAATAATTTGTTGCTTTTCTTTCTCTTCCAATCTATTCGTTGAGCAGAATTTTCATATTCAACCTACATGTTTTAGAACGAAAGATAATGCTCATGGAGAAATATTTCTTTATTTTTCAGATGGTCCTTACACCGTGGAAAAAATATGTATAGCATCGGAAAATAAAATTAAAGACTTTAAACTATATTAAAATAAGTGTGTGAATATATTTATGTTTATTTTTTTTTTCAAGTAGTTTGCTATACGTGTCAGACAACTATTAATGTCATTAACGACACCTTCCAATTTACTCCTAGCAAAGCAATGATATGGTTCTAACCATAAAATAACTTGAATTTCCTGATATATTTATTCGATAACAATCTCACTGAGTTTGCTGGGCGAATTAGTCGTAACGTACCTTCTTTCCCTTAGGCACAGAATACTAACAGAAGTCAAGCTTTTGTTGCCACACTCACACTACGCTCGGCGTTCGCGCTAGGGTTGTTAACTATGGCTTATGCGAAAACACGTATCGTGTTAATAGCAATCGTATAGTTTAATTGAATTTTTAAATAAAATATATAAAACACAATAATACAATAAATAAATTTTAATTTTATGAACTCGCTGAGAATTTGTATGTCATTATTCTAAATTTTTTAAATTATTTTTGTATAATATATATTTTTTTTTAATGAAATTTATATTCAATTACTATAATCTGGTGTTTTATATTTATTACAAGTGTAATAACTTTTATTCATTTGCTTCATCTTTGCACAAAACATCTCACTATTTGCGTGCCCGAAGCGGGTGACACTCGCGCTCTCACTAGTCTCGACTGGTTTGAAATATCGTATCGGTGAACGCTGTCTATGTGTGCGTTGATTTAGCGCGCTTTGTATGGAGCTTGACTTCTGTTAGTTTAGTATTCTGTGGCTTAGGTCAGACCCAATACAGCTGATTAAGCTACTAAAACATGTTTTTATTATTAACTCAAACTGTGTAATTTTGTTCTACCATTATTGAAGGCAGACTTCCACTAGTAATGAGAAAATGTGTGGTCACGGGTTGGTTGGGTTCCATTGTTTTTGCCGAATGCATTGCATAAGAATAGAAAAATAACCAATCTGTCCGTGGTCTACAACTCTAAAAACTGGAATTTCCTTTGACACTCCATTGGATCTCTGTGTCAAGATGGTCCTCTTTTTATAATAAAATGAGTTATTTTAATAGTAAATATTATTTACTATTAAAATAGCTCATTTTGAGTACTACAAAATAAACAAATCCATCGTTAGAAATTGGTTTTATAACATCGGAAGTAGTTAGCATTTTTTGTATTAGCACCAAACTTACGGCAAAATGTTCTGTATAAACATACTTGTTGCCGATGTCAGCGCTAGAAAGAAAATATTGCAAGCAATAATATACAGTAATGATAACATACGGCATCATATTACAACGTTCAATTTTATGTCATAACTACTGTTTTATATCAAAGTAACTACTATTAAACCAATAATACACGTCTGTGCCTTCTCAGACATCCTGTGTGGTGCAGTTGGTCAGACGCCAGCTGTGAAACGTGAGGCCGCGCGTTCGATCCCCATACAGAGACAAATATTTGTGTGATCCACGGGTATTTATTGCGGGTCGGGGCGTTTGTGGGACCAAAACTTCTCTCGTAGTTCCTACTTCTGCTGAATGTGGAGTTAGCAATATGAGACTGTTGGGTGTATTTATTTATTTTATATATTATTTGCTATTAAGGAAGCCCATGCGCCGCAAACGGGGCCTTACTATATTCATCCGAAACGAAGTTCGAAACTTCGGATGATCGAAGTTTGTATACGTTAAGAATATACCTACATATACGTACATTATGGTCGTTATTGACTTATGGTCGTAACCATAGACTTGCGGTTACGATGTACCTTATACAAATTCGAACTTTTACAGAGTAGATACATTCGTATCGTATAAAAACTTCGATCGTCCGAAGTTTCAAACTTCGTTTCGGATGAATATAGTAGGGCCCAAGGATGTATATTATGGGACAAAATATTTATTTATAAAAGTTATCCCTTTAATATTCGTAAGACTAGACTAGACTAGCTGCTGTCAAGCTGTCGTCTGCCAATTAGTTTCTTTTGCAGCATTTGGAAAATTGTATTATCTTATTTTTATCTTGTACCAAACGCATCCACGGCACAAAGTACGAGTATTCCCTATACAAAGACAATGTTACACAGAAAGTAAATTATCTTTTGTCTTCTCTCTTACCCTATATTTGACTGATTAAGAATAAAATCCAGGCATTAAGTATATAGACTTTTTATAAAGATTTAAAAAATATATAGCAAAAACCGCGACGTGTCCGCCCGCAATTTCACGCCCGTATTTTGCACACTTTGAATTTTTGCATGCATTTACAATGTTTCAATATTGTAAACCGTCAGTCCCGGTACGGAAGCTTAAGCGTGCACATGGACCGAATAAAATTCAAAATCAATGGCAGCGAGTACTCCGGTGAGTGAAATATAGCCAACATTGTTTACATTTAAAAATTCAGGTTGGAATAAAGAATGGTTACAGTTTAACAGGTATGGGGTTAGATATAAACATTTGCCATGACTATAATCCAACTAAACTAATGGGTACCGTTTGACGTTAAATACTTTTCAATTTTGTACAGGCGTGACTCCACGATTTCAATGACAATTTCCGTAAAACTATTATTGTGCTTACAGAGAAAATATAGTTGTTTTTTTTTATTGCAATGAATGGCGAGACGAGCGGGCAGTTTACCTGATGGTAAGCAATATGACCGCTCTTGAACAGTAGCAAAACAAAATAACACCTTGAATTACCAAGCGATGCTTGGCATTTCACTCCGCTCGCCATCCTGAGACATAAGATGTTCAGTCTCAATATGTCAAGTAGTTACTCTGGCTATAATATCCTTCAAACCGAAACTAACTGAAAAAATGCAAATAAAATGAAAATCAACATAAAAGTACATTTGGTGGTCTATTCATTTTATACTATATTTTATTTATTTACCTTTGAACCTATTTTGCAGAACACTTAGGTTTCATCATAAAGTTTGCCTCCTCCGAAAAATCAGAAAACTTATGTTTGTTTGTATAGAATTACTTATCGCAGAAATCGCTTATGTCAAATATTGGTAGGAATTTAAGGTCACACGTTCGACGGAAGTAATTTGTGTCGCGGTTACAGATTTTCTTAGAATTGTAACAATACAACGTCACGTGTTCTACATTCAACGCAACAATAAACGTTTGATAAAAGCAAAAATATGTTTTTGTTCATTTCCAAGATATTAATAATCATCATCATCATCTCAGCCTCAGGAAATTCCATTGCTGAACATAGGCCTCCCTCAAGGATCTTCACATCGACCTGTTGGAAGCGGCCTGCATCCAGCGACTTTCTGCAACTTTAACCAGGTCGTCTGTCCACCTTGTTGGCGGGCGTCCGACATTTCGCTTGCCTGTACGTGGTCCACACCATAGAATCTGTCGGCCCCAACGGCCATCGGTTCCACATAACAACATTTATTATTTATTTGTAACATATTATTATTACTTTGGAATGTTCACAAATATAAGGAAAATATGCAAAATCAGTGGTCGCTACGGAAAAAGCCAGGGTTCTATGCCAGCGTCCGAACAAAAGTGTAGAACAAGTATTTTTTCCTTTGTGAATTTTGTGAGATCATAAATTATAACATCCGCGATAAAATCCGTAAATAATAGTTTTATTTTAGATCTTAAATTATTTCGTATTGGAACCATGGCAGAAGACTTGTATGTGATTGTGGGGTTATTTATTTATTGTAATAATAACGGTAAGAAATTGGCATACTCTATTATGTTTTTTATATATTACTATGTAAAAATACTAATAAATCAATACATAACTCTGTGTATCGAGAATATCTAGCGTGTTATATAGCGATAATTTCATACCAACTAAACATTTCTTTAGAGTTGATACTATAATTATTTATATGGAGGAAACTATCGGAACATAGCAGCAAGGTGGAATGTGGCCCAAGCCATCTTGATCGAACTTAAACTTTCTCGCCCGGCATCGGTCTCGGGCTTAGTAGCGGGTTGCCGTGGACTGTTAACTTTAAACTAACGAAAAATTAAAATAAGGGATTTATCACGGCAAATGTTATTTTACTCGTATAACATTAAATTCATACTACACAAAATGATGTAACTTTAGTAGATATTATTTATTTAAAAACTAAAGTGCAATAATGCGAAACATCGCTTGAATTACAAGGCGTATGATGATTTTGCTACTGTTCATGAGCAGTCGTATCGCTTCCCATCAGGCGAAGGGCATGCCCGTTTCGCCATTCATTGCAAACAAAAACCTTGATATTATTTAGTCAAAGGCCGAACCTGGATGCGACTGACAAAAAACAAAGGAAAGTGACATAATATAAATAAATAAATAAATAGTTTATTTTGTTTCAAAAGTCATTCTACATGTGATTTATCTTACAGACTATCTTCCTAAAAATTAACTTTTTGAAGTACAGCTGGTACTTAAAATAGGGAATCCCTGTGCTATAAGTACCAGCAGCATACCAATTACAAAACTTAATTTCTGTTACAGTATATTGAGTAAATTCACGAATGGGTTGTACAAAACAAATTTTAAAAGGAATATAAAAATAAAATATTAACTTAATGCTACATAATTATACAACACAAACATTCAGTAACATCTTAAGAGCTATCTATATATATACATTTAACAACATGTAGTGACAATTAATTGGATATTAATCTAGAGTACAAAACAGCAGAGACACAACTAAGAATAGTAATGAGTGTGTGGAAGTACATGAGGTTCCAAGGCATAAGAGATATGTAGAGGCATATATGAGAGAGGCCTATATCCAGTAGTGGCACCTTACAGGCTGTGGATGATGATGATAATGATATTACTAAGTAATTTTTCATGTTACAGTGGGTAAAGAGATTAGTTCGGATGTGATGCTATTGGACTACATCCGCGATGTGCTGGAGCTGCGCGGGACTAAGTACATGTGTCGCCAGGCCGGCTGCGGAGCCTGTATTGTCGCAGCCAAGCGTCCAGGCACAGGCGTGCATTCTGTAAACTCGGTATATATCAATCTGAATATCCTATTTCTTCTCTGTTAGTAAATAAATAGAAGTTGAAGAGAAAGTTAGTGAAAGGAGGTCACGACCCTCAGAATTGAGGAGAACTACGCAAGTGGAGGGAGAGTTGATTAATGGCAAGCAAATGTCGGACGCCCGCTTACAAGGTAGACGGATGACCTAGCTAAAGTTGCAGAAAGTCGCTGGATGCAGGCCGCTTCCAGCAGGTCGATGTGGAGATCCTTGAGGGAGGCCTATGTTCAGCAGTGGAATTCCTGTTGCTGAGATGATGATTATGATGATGAGGATGAATTAAAAAAAAACTGTTGATTAAAGATCATGGAACGCGGAGTGTGATCAAGTAAAGGAATGCAGCGGAGTTATTGAACGCTTATCACTGGAAGACTGCAAATAATGAATTAAGTAGAAATGAAGTAACCATGACTTTTTTGCAGTGATTAATTTGCAAGAAGATTTATTATATTAATCTCAGCTATTAGCTGCACCTAATTAAAGACTATTTCGTAAATTCAAATATATGAAAGAGTTTTGTACATGCAACAAGTTTACAAATGTAGAAAGAAGTACGAATAGGTATTTACTAAAACATATCTAAACAGTTTTTCTTCTTCCAGTGTATGGTGCACATAACCTCATGCAAAGACTGGGAGATCACCACAATCGAGGAGTTGGGTAACAGGAGGAAAGGCTACCACGTTATTCAAGAAACCTTGGCGAGATACAATGGTTCGCAATGCGGTTACTGTTCTCCTGGATGGGTTATGGCAATGTATAGGTATTTATTAAACTGCTATTACCGCTTTATGATAATTATAGCGCAATCCAAATAAATTCATCATCCACATTCAGATGACTATCACTCGTCTACTGGTAAGATTGTTCTCAACAACGAGTGTGCCGCGTGGATACAGGCTTGGATGTTATTGTGTCGGCTTTAGCATTTTCTTCCAAATATATTACGATATTCTTGAATATTTTCAAGTGATTACGTTCAGAAATGCAGGCTTATGGTTATTTATTAATGTAAAGATCTTTATCATTTCAGTCTCCTACACAGCAAAAAACAGTTAACCATGAAGGAGATAGAACAATCGTTCGGCAGCAATATTTGCAGATGCACAGGATATCGACCTATACTAGAAGCTTTTAAAACGTTCGCTAAAGACGCTCCTAGACAGAAACAAATTATGGACATAGAAGACTTAGCAATCTGTGATAAGACTGGGAAAGTCTGTAACAACACCTGTGATGAAGAAGATTGGTGTATAGTCTCTGGAGATGATCTAAATACTCCTAGTGTTATTGGTATTAACCTTTTAGATGGCAGGCGATGGTTTAGAGTCAGTCAGGTGAATGAAATCATAGACTTGTTAAACCAAGAAGGCACTGATTCGTATCAGCTGGTATCTGGAAATACTGCGCGAGGTTTGTGTTCCGTGTGCATCTAAATATTCATGTTATGTATAATGCTTAACCAATTTACAGCATATTTTCTATGATGATTTCAATCAAAACCAGGAACGTGATATACATAAATTGCATTTTCTAAGTTTCGTTATTTGTGGCTAAATAATGAATTATCTTTTCAGCTTATCTTGCAAATCTTACCTTGTTGCGTTTTATTTTATGTAGATATAATATTTAGGAGTTTATTAACATAATCCTCGTGATCAGATTTCAATTCAGCCAAGATAAATTTAAACACTATGTTTTAGGTGTTTATGTCGTGGACGAAGCTCCTAAACTTCTAATAGATATAAGTGGAGTTCAAGAACTAAAGGGCTACACGGTGGACCAGAATTTAGTAATTGGCGCCGGAACAACATTAACGGAACTGCTGGACATTTACAAAACTTTATCAAACAGCGAAGACTTTAGTTACTTCAGGGTGTTTTATGACCATTTGAAATTGGTTGCGCATATACCTGTGAGAAATGTAAGTTTTTCAATAATACAATCTTAATGCTTGTGTCCTACTAAAAGAAACAAGTAATGTTAGCTATATTATAATTTAATTTATGACTTGGCGAAAAGATTGTTTTAATGAGGGCGCTAAGATCAAATTTCCTATCAATATGGCAACCCATATTTACTACGTCAGAAAATAATTTTATTTCTTTTTGCTGTTGTCTATAGACTTTGTTTATTTTAAACTACAAATCAAAAACCCCACGAAAAATCATAGAACCTACTTACGTACAGAATTAGTCAACGGACACGAAGGCATTTTTAAAATCTTACTCTTTTTGCCAAGTTCTTATGAATGTATTAATATAACCGTTTAATGCAATATACACACGCCGGCACAATTAGAGGAATACGCACAAAAATTAGTTTTTTTAAAATTTTGTTTGCTGTTTGTTTAAATGGTCTTTGTTTTTATATTTCAGCACCTTTAAAAAATTAAATGATGCAAAAGATTTTTGGATATTTAGAGTTTTATCGTTAATTATACGCTCTCAAGTGTTTTTAAGATTTTTTCACTTTCAAGTGGTTTTACAAAATTTTGTTTAATTTAATGTTATGTGACTTAAGATATTTTTATTGTTATTATTTTTAGAGTACCTGTCTTGTAGGATATAAAATTAGTGGCTTACCTTCCACTGAAGTTGCCAGAGCGGTAACAATGATTGAAAATGGTCAAGGGTAGGATTCAGTAAGTCGCGCATTGGGTGTGTCGGTATCTGTCGTCTTTCTCAACGTTAAACGTTAGAGGCACATAGGCTCTTATGTGCGGATGCCAGGATAAGGCAGAAAACGGTGAACCAGTACCCAGGATGGTCATTTTATACGGCTGAAAAATTTGAGAAATCGTCGTCAAACGGCTATTCAGACCCGAAACATGTCACAAGAAGTCCGTGATGTTAATATCAGTGAGCGTACAGTGAGAACACGTTTAAATGAAGTTGGACTGAAGTCTTACGTTCCGTCAAAGCTCCAAAACTCGAGGTGGTACATAAAGTAGCCAGATAAGCTTTTGCTCATCAACACCGCGACTGGACAAATGAGTGGAGCCGAGTTTTGTTTAGTGATGAAAGCAGTTTTGTTGTGAATTGCATAGAAGGAAGGGAGAGGAACTGGAGGTATCGAGGAGAACGCCAATCGAGGAAACTTTACTGAAAGAGGTGTGTTATGGCGGAGGGTCAATTTTGGTATGGGGTGGTATATGTTTGGAAGCACACGCGGAGTTAATACTTATAGAAAATGGGTCTTTAGCTGCACAAAGATACATCGCAGAGATCTTAGAGTCCCATGTATTGTCTTTTGCACCATCCATAGGCGAATATTTTTTATTTATGCATGATAATGCGTGGCCCCACACAGTGCAAATGGTTCGCGACTACTTAAATCAGGCCCAAATCGCGCAAATGGATTGCCCAGCAAGATCACCAGACATGAATCCCATAGAGAACGAATGGGACGTTGTCGGAAGAAAGATAAATGGAAGAAACCAAGCCCCTAAGATCGTTCAAGGATTAAAATTCATGTTAGTGCAAGAGTGGAAGAATTTGTCGCAAAAAATGATTGAGGACGTCATTAAAAGCATGAAGGATCATATTCAGACTCTTATCAGAGCCCGTGGTAGTAATACGCATTATTAATTTTCTTAAATTATTTCTGTAAGTTTTTAAAATACACGATTACATTTGACAATACAGAAATTTCATTTTACTGTATTTCCGTTTAATTGCATTTGCGTCATTAATTAAAGTGTTTTTTACTCAATTATAGTAATTTGTTATAAATTTTGCCTCATTTTAAATATGGAAAAATAAAAACATCAAGTCTGGAATCCTCAATATGATACATACATAGGGAGATTGGAGAGTATTCAAAAGAAATTCTTAAAATATCTTGATTTCAAAGCACATCAAACTACGCATGGATATTATACTCGCTGTCAAAAATATCACTATCTGCCGCTTGAATATAGACGCCAAATAAATGACATTTGTTTTCTCATGAAGATAGCCAATGGCACTATTGACTGCCCTGATTTACTTGCAAAAATATCACTTCGCACTAATTTGTTAGGCTTAAGACAAAGAGGAATATTAGAAGTGTCATTTGCTAAAACAAATTATAGAAAAAATTCATTTATGATTCGTAGTACAAACACTTTCAATGGATTACCTCTGAACCTAAACATTGATTTATTCTGTACTAGTACGGCAAGTGTAAAAAGAATCTTAACACAGCATTTCTTTAAATACATTGATTCAAATAATGTATAGATTGCATAGTGACAAACTTAAATTTTTAATCATAATTGTTATTTTGTTTAATAGCCATAATCGTGTTGTATGTTTTACACATGTTTTATATTGTTATTTGGTAAGATATATTACTCTTAGTTTACTTTAATGTAAGGTGCTTATTTTTGTATATGTATTGGTGGAGGCTTGTTGTCAGCATTTTTTTCTATATTTTATTTATTTCTACTCATATTTATAATTTGTCTGTTAGCCTTCCTAAAATAAAATAAAATAAAAATAAAAAAAAAAACATTCAGTTATTATAATATTTTCTAAGAAATTCAATATTTAACGCGTGTTCCTCTAATTCTGCCGGCGTGTGTGTGTGTGTGTGTGTGCCTCTAAAAACTTAGAATATAACTTCGTAGATTTATATCAAAAGTTTAATGATGGTTGACTAATTCAATATCACTTACATAAAAATATTGCTTAATGCAATATTATTCCATTACAAATATTAAAATTTCTATAAAATTCTGAATATTTATTTGAACTTTTACTGTGAAGGTTGGATATTACAATTTATTATATTTTTTTCAGATAGGGTCTATTGGCGGCAACCTCATGATAAAACATCAGCACAATGAGTTTCAATCTGATTTATTTCTTATGTTCGAGACTGTTGCTGCTCAGATGACTGTCCGTATGTATTTAAATATCATACAAAATACTGTTATTAAATATTTTTTGTTATTTTATCATCAACCATAAGAAGTTCATTGCTAAACAACTATCAGTACCCTATGTACATTTTAAGGATTACGAAGAGTTAATAATATACCTAATTACGTAGCGCAGTTGGTTCGATGCCGACTGTGAAACGAGAGGCCGCGGGTTCGATCCCCGGACCGTACTGTTGGGTGTATTTATTAGTAATAATTTTATTATTTTCCTTTCAAATCTTATACTTTATAAACCTATTATATATTTATTTCTTATTTTATAGGAATAAAATTAAGCAATGAGTTTAATTTCTTATTATACAATTGGCTGAAAATCTACTAATTCATTTTAATTACATAAGTTAATTTTCTATTTTATTAAAGCACTACGTTTTATTAGAACAAAATAAATTATTCTACTTATTTTAGTAAATTACCAGTACAAAAAACGAGTTTTGAGCATGAAAGAGTTTCTGCAGTCAGACATGAGAAGAGTGGTAATACTAAATATTATGTTGCCGCCATTAAGCAAATATTACACGGTTCTTACTTTTAAGGTAAGAAAGAATTTATTCCTTCATCATAATATTTAACGGAACATTATATTCAGAAAAACATTTTGCTCTGATATATTTCAGCAAGCGTAGTAGGTATAGGACGCTTTCTAACCAGATGGAGTTACGATTTTAGAAAGATGGGTGGTAGCGATTGAAGACGGTAGGCTGAAGACCGCTATTGTATATTTAAGTGCGTGGTAGCCTGTTGGTAAAATGACCAGACATGGCTGCCAACATTCTCTGAACAACATGTTCACAGCCAGTGCACAACTCCGATTTTTAGAGATATTTTTGTATTGATAGTCAATCACCACGCATTATAACGGTGAAGGATAACATCGTGAGTAAACCTACATAGGTGTATACAATTTCTAAGGTATGAAAAATCTGCCAACCCGCACTAGGCCAGTGTGGTGCATTATATGCCCTAGCCCCTCTCAACCGTACTCTCTATTGTATACAAAGCTTGTGCCCTGCAATAGGATAGCCAATACAAAGATACTTTTAAGTCGGGTAATATTAAATTGCAAGTTGAGGGATAATTTATCGTATCGATTGGCATACTTTAACTAGACAATGTTTCCCGTACCATTATGTGCAACGCCGTAACTTTGCGAACTAAATAAAATGTACACTGATTTATTAGCTCCACAATATTAGCTGGCATTTTTAGAACGAGACGCTATATAATCAAATATTTTTTCTGGCATCGATTTAAAACTATTTTTACGGATTTTATCGCGGATTTAGTTTAATTTTTCATTTTTGACTTTCCAAAGTTACGATTACTTCACAGCTTTCGTGGTGATAAAATCCTTAAAAAATGTTT
Organism: Hyles vespertilio; assembly: GCA_009982885.2. Taxonomy (NCBI): domain Eukaryota; kingdom Metazoa; phylum Arthropoda; class Insecta; order Lepidoptera; family Sphingidae; genus Hyles; species Hyles vespertilio. Next base: position 23,819 of record WUWR02000086.1, read on the forward strand.
TATATTTCAATATGTAATATTCGCGTAATGAAATGAAATGAACATGAAAATAATATAATTAATCTTTAAAATATTCTAGATTATTTAAATTCAGTCGCTATTTTTTCTACCACTCGGTTCACAAGGCTGTTTTCGTCAGAGAATTTCTCTGAGTTTCTCTGGTGGTAGGTCTCTCATATGTGAGAGGCCATCTGGGTAGGTACCACCGCAATGTCCATTTCTCCCGTGAAACAACACTGCTTAAATGCACTGTTGTGTTTCGGATTGAAGGACATTGTAGCCAGAGCAACTACTGGACATATTGAGACTTAACATCTTGTGTCTCAGAATGGCGAGCGCAGTGGAATGTTGCTACTGTTTATGAGCGGTCGTATCGCTTACCATCAGGCGAACGACTTGCTCGTCTCGCCATTCACTGCAATAAAAAAAAAAGAGAAGTACGGGCAATAAACTCTAGCCCTGCTCTTTTTAAAACAAGTTTACAATACTGTGATTATATAGGAGTGGCAGTTTGCTTAAATTCAGAATAGTTCATAAATAAATCTAAGAAACCATTATTATACAGGTTTTTCCAAACGTCACACGTCTTCCAAAGAGCCATAGGCTTTTATAAATAGTTGTTCCTATAAAAGCCCATTAGATAATTCTTAGAGAATATATTTTTATCTTAATACAATATAGAATGTGTTCCAAGCATAATGATGTCTTGTATCTAACATGTAGATGCTCACAAAGAAATATCTAATTTGTGTTTCTAGGATCTTTGTGATGTCTTTATCAAAGCTATTGGTTCACTCGGGTATTAGTGGGATGTTGTTAGTCCCTTGAAAAATATACTCTGTTTTGCAATTATGAAATATTTTTAACACAATGAACATTTTAAGCGCTTTTGTGTGATTCTTAGATCTTAAATTACACATATAGTTTTGAGTCTTGCATATAACAGAGAAGACAAATAAAAAAAATGAATATAATAAAACCTTCGCATCTCAGGAGCCAGTGTTAAAGCATATTAATAGACTAAATGAAGGAAATTGTTAAATAATTTAGGATATCTAATAATATGAATGTCTACACAGCATATAAATTTATCCATTCATACAATTTGCAAGCAACTTTTTGTTTTACATAATAGACAGAATAGGAAACTTTTACTTGTTAGATTACTGATCGAAGTACCATGGCAAAGTAAATTTATTCATGCTATAAACACTATTAAACTGTAACTTAATTTACTAAACACACCAAACGATGTACTAAATCACTAACTATCCTACAGGTAATGCCAAGATCTCAAAACGCACACGCAATAGTAAACGCAGGATTCCTTTACAAATGTAAAAATGACGTTGTGGAATCAGCCAGAATCGTTTACAGTGGTCTTACAAAAACCTACACAAGAGGTGTGTCCATAGAAAACTTCCTTCGAGGGAAAAACTTATTCACCAATGAAACCTTACAAGCAGCGATACGGTTGCTCAATAAGGATCTAGTGGTGACGGAAATGCCTCCAGAACCTTCTGCTGCCTATCGGAAGAGATTGGCTATTGGACTATTTTATAAGGTTTGAACTGAACTTTGGTTTGACTGTTATGAAAATTGTTATTTCTCAGTAATTGATTTCGCACCATCCAAAGAACGGGTCTACTAGAAATCGCCAAGGGATTTATAGAGCGAATGGAGAAAGAACACATAAAACCGACAAAAAATCAGAAGCAAATTATTAATACGTACACATGGTAGATACAATAGAACAAACATAAGTATTTCATCCATTAATGTATCATAGGATGAAATATTTACCATTTGGATCTGTTACCATCTCTTCCTCATTATTTTCACTTTCCATAAACATTTTTTAATTGCAATAAATGGCGAGACGAGCATGCTATTCGCTTGATGGTAAGCAATACGACTGCTCATGGACAGAAGCAAAACCAAACAACACCACGAATTACAAAGCAATGCTTGATATTCCACTGCACTCGCCACCCTGAGACATAACATTTTAAAAGTTACTATGTTCAGTAGTTACTCTGGCTGCAATATCCTTCAAACCGGAATGCAACAGTACATTTACACTGCTGCATGGAGGGAGGAATAGACATTGTGGTGGTGCCTACCCAGGCGGCCTGTCACATATAAATGACCTACCCCCAGTACCCAGGTGGTTTCTATACACATGTCTAATTTCAGGGTCTGCTATCTATATGCCCTAGGAATATTGTCGGTGCACGGTACCGTTCTGGTGCTGTGAGGTTGCACGATACCAGGCCTGTGTCGGAGGGCCGACAGATCTTCAATACAAATCCCAAGCTCTGGCCTTTGAATCAACCCTTACCCAAGATTGAAGCGTTGGTAAGTGATGATATTTTTGCAGTTTGAAAGGTTTTTCTAGAGGCAATAAAAGTTTTTTATTCTTATTTTTGTTTATGAACACAGGAATAAATTAAGAAAGCTTAACTTTTTTAATGTGGGATAGCTGAGGAGGTTATGCATTAAAGGAATGTGTTCGAAACGAAGCCGAACGGTATTTTTTAAACAAAATTTATAGATTTGAATGTTATGATGAAATATGAGTAGAATGAACTTAAGTATATAGATTTGAATGTTATGATGAAATATGAGTAGAATGAACTTAGGCCAATGACTTATATGGAACGTGGTTTGTGTGAAAGAGATGACTAATGAAAGTTCTTAAGATGGAAAGAGTTAGAGGATGAATGAGTGAGATGTTGAAGTACGGAAGGGCGGAATCAGGGAGAACAGTCTGGTAGACGAGGAAAGACGGAAGACGTATGCAGTGTTTTATTTATTATTTTTATTTAATATATTTATTATTATTATTTAATATATCAAACATTATTAAGACCATTTTTGTTTGATTTGACCCGAGATGGAACTATTCCCACATAAATATAAACTCAACAGGTATAATTAAATTAATTCTGTCTCATCCCTAGTCAGATGAGGCGTTTTCGTTGTTTTACAGTACTGTGTTAGGTACTAAGCGACGCGGCGGTGATTAGCATATAAGCATTGACTTACATTCTACCGATAGACGAGGCGCGTCATAGAAACTATTTGATATGATATACCCTGTATTTGTATTGAATAGCCTCCTTTAAAACATAAAGAAACAAAATATTGTTTTCATACAGATGGCGTGTTGTGTTTTACAGGTTGTTTTATAATAAAAATATACCTCACTGAATCAGCCCATATACGTGCCACTGTAGGCTACGAACCTACTCTACAATCGAGAATTCGATTGTGAGTGGTTAGGCTATAGAGTTCACCACGCTAGCCTAGTGCGATGTGGTAGACTTTACATACCATATAAATTTTACAAATCGCTATGGCATGCAGGTTTCCTCACGATGTTTCCCTTCGCCGTTAGAGTGCGTGGTGATTACCAATTCACATATGACTCCGAAAAGTCAGAGGTGTACCCTGGAATTTGAACCCACGACCACCGTGAACATTTTGGCAGCGGCGTCTGTTCTATACCCAACAGGCCATCACGCACTTACCAAAATATACATTTTATGACGCCAAGACAAATTGTGAGGGAAAAGTTATTATAGTGACCCATTGATGATCATAGTTTTAGCATTAACTTTTCAACAATTTCATTCAAAATTGCAAGGTTATTTTGGAAAATATCAAACTTTAATTACTATGCTATTATTTGCCCATGTGTATGATATTTGAAACTGTAACTATGAACAAGATTGCTTTGCAAAGTTACTTGGAGCCATCAACAGCAGTCTTAATGCTACAATACACTTATCTTGATATCTAAAGGGCTGATAAACTAACTTTATATTATTGTATGACTCTGGGCATTTACAATCCAACTTGGTTAGAAGTTGCGAATTAAATTGGTTAGATTGTTTCTATATAATTACGAGTATAACATTTCTTTGTATATACTTAGTTGAGGTTTTTTTATATTCTTCTTAATATTATGAAACTTTTTTATCAAATGTTTCAAAATTAAAAAGTATGATAATATGGAAAGAAAATTTGCACGCTTTACCGAACATATGTATAAACATACATAAACTCATGCCTTTTCCCAGAAGTGGTAGCCAGAGGTTCTCCTGGTAGCAACCAGATAGGTGGCGAGCATATGACTCCGAGCTGATAATGAATAAAAAATCGAATATCACTTTGCCCAACTCGGCATTTGAACTTGAGACCTCAGCTTTGCAATCATACTGGACACGCAACCGAAACAGTCACAGTTTAAAATTAAAGACTGACATATTTTTATAAAAAAAATAAAACAAAAAAAAACAAATTTAAGAAAGAAATTCATTTCCTAGATCCAATGCGCTGGAGAGGCGAAGTACACAGATGACATTCCAACATTCCCACATGAAGTGTATGGATCATTAGTCCTCTCTACTGTGGGTAAAGGAACCATTGAGTTTATAGATCCGACGCAAGCACTGGTAAGAATAATATTATAATCCGGTAACTATCATCACCCATTTTATGATGTCCGTCCCATATCACCGAACCATATCATATCTAACCTGTAAAGCTGTTTAGTTAAACATAAACGAAATTAACAAGCATAAATTGCAGTCGCAAGCAGTCTGGCCTCTGGCATTGAAAAACAAAGTTATAAATCGTCAAACATTTGTTCAACAACAATAAATTAATCAGAACTGACATACTCATAAATAATGAAACAATTATTAATATTCTTTTATTTTATTTCTACAGAGTACGTCCGGAGTAATAGCTTTCTACTCAGCAAGTGACATTCCCGGCTTGAACTCATTTACACCGCGCGATGACATCGAATATCAGATAGACGAGGAAGTTTTTTGTACTAGGGAAGTCAAATACTATAACCAGCCACTCGGTGTCATTGTAGCCGAGAGCCGACATATAGCAAACGTTGCAGCTAAACTAGTGCAAGTGAAATATGCTAATATAGAAAAACCTGTATTAGATGTCAAAGAAGCGAAGAAAGATCCTAAAAGAAACGTACTTCTTACTACTTTCGAAGCAAAAGATAAAGGAGAAGATGTTGCGAAAGTAGTTAAAGGAGGTGCTACAATATATGGACAGTACCATTATAGTTTAGAGACGCTGGTTTGTGTGACGGCTCCCACTGAAGATGGCTTGCAGGTATATGCCACATCACAATGGATGGATGCTATGCAGGTTATGATATCCAGGGCTTTGAAAATTGATGCTAGCAGGTAACCTCACCATTGTAGTCATTTAGTAACACATTTAAGGTATTCGTTCTGCCTCTAGACTTATGCTTGTATCGTGAAAACTTCTTAATCTCGTTAGTAGGAGCCTTAATTAAAGTAATTTTATTATTTACCAGCGGTCGGGCCCGGCTCCGCCCGGGTGCATACACGTTTTAAAATGGCGGTCAAAATGTTTAATTCTGACTATCAGTTTAGAATATCGACCAATCGGACCACGAAAAACGAACATAATTTCCTCGTATTTGCTAGAAATATCACTACTGCTTTCCTCCTATAGGTCATAGCGTGATAATACAGGGTATATCAAGACTGCTACCGAAAACGAAGCCGGGTGGTAGTTTAAGCGACTTTAGACACAATGCAACAGAAAAAAAAGCGACAATTTTTTTTTTTTGTATTTTTTTCCTATGGCCATATTTGGGTGGTAAATACATTTTTTCCTAAAATAATAGTATAATACCCTTTTATTTATAAATACTCTAAGGTATAAAAGAGTTTAAATTATTATTTTAGCAAAAACTATGGATTTACCACCCAAAAATGACGATAATTAAAAAATCATAAAAAAAATTGTCGCGTTTCTAGGCGAAAATTTTAATTGCATTGTGTTTGTAGCCACTAAAACTACCACCCGGCTTCGTTTTCGGTAGCAGTCTTGAGATACCCGGTATATAGCCTATAGCCTTCCTCGATAAATGGACTACCCAACCCTGAAATAATCATTTAAATCGGACCTGTAGTTCCAGAGATTAGCGTGTTCAAACAAACAAACAAACAACAACAGCTTTATAATATTTAGTATAGATTTAAAATGTTCGACAGCAATTTTTTTTATCTCCAATGTCATATTCAAATAGGCTATTTGACTAATTTCTGAAAACCATACCACATTATGAAGCGGGGTCTATAGACCTTACAAATGAAGGTTATTTTTAATTACTATATCTATATCATTTGAAAATAAATTTACAAAATACACTGAAAAATTACACTGTCAAAACGCTCTGTCTGACAATGTGGCGTTTAGTTCGTAAACATCCGTTCCACAGATTCGTTCGCATATATCACTCATTCTTAAATCATCCATAGATCAATCAATCAGTCAATCGTCCGAATGAGTTTTTGCATTGAGGTATTACAACTGGAGCGGATTATATTATAGATCAAGTCGGCATTGCTGCAGATACGACACTTCATATATTTGTTACATTTGTTACCTAATGTTTCAGAATAAAGTAAAACGAAATATAAAAGCCCAATATAATCATGCATTTTTAATAACTTATAAAGCTACATTATTATAAAGATTTTAAAAACAACAAAACCTATTAGCCTTAACCTATAGGCTATTTGACTGTATAAAAATAATGACTTATTTGTTTCCATCCGTGTAAATAATTTAATTTTAAACATATTTCATTATCATACATTAAAAATATTGTATATTTTGTCTAAAAACCACAATAATAATTTAATTTATTTTGAGTTCGCGCCACGTGATCGTAAACGATTTTGATTGGCTATGACGTCATGCATTGGTATGAACTACTCACGTACAGGAAATGAATGGGATTGATAACGGCATAGATGCAAATTAAATATTAAAAATACCTTTAAAACGCGTTATTTGTCATTTGTACCTGTGAATTAATAATATTATCATGTCCAATGTAATAAAATGTGAAGAAAGAAAAAAAACTATTTTTTTTGACTAAACCTCATTCGGACTATTGATTGATTGATTGATCTATGGTTGATTAGAGAATGGGTGACATGCGAACGAATCTCTGGAATGGATGTTTACGAACTGAACGCCACATTGCCAGATAGAGCGTTTTGACAATGTAATTATTCAGTGTATTTTGTAAATTTATTTTTAAATGATATAGATATAGTAATTAAAAATAACCTTTATTTGTAAGGTCTATAGACTCCACTTCATAATGTGGTATGGTTTTCAGAAAATAGTCAAATAGCGTATTGAGTTATCCTACTAAAAAATACTTTTGTGTCAAAAATATGGATAGTGAAAAAATATATTTACAATATCCAATGTACCTAATAATAAATATATTAAATAAAATAAATAAACGAATTTTTCAATATTTACCTATTTGTCCGTAACATTAATCTTATTCTATAATTTTGTTAAAATATGACATTTGTCAAAACGGCTTTGGTACATAATCTAATTTATTAATATTTTTGCTACTTTATTCAAATTATCGTTAATTTACGTATGGAATTAAATTCTATATTTTTTTCAAGTGAACTGGAATGGTTATTACATGTCTTCAGTTGGGAGTATGGTATTTTTAAAGCAATTAGAATAAATAGCATAAATGACAACTGTCATAGCCGACTGTCAGCTGCCGACTGTACATGTACCCTTGCAAATGTTCCAAATTATTTGGTCTAGATCCCCTCCAGTTGTATACCTCAATGAGTTTTTGTCAAAAAAAATAGAATTATATTTCTTTCTTCACATTTTATTACATTGGACATGATAATATTATTAATTCACGGGTATTAATGTCAAATAACTCGTTTTGAAGGTATTTTTAATATTCAATTTGCATCTATGCCGTTATCAATCCCATTCATTTCCTGTATGTGAGTAGTTCATACAAACGCATGACGTCATAGCCAATCAAAATCGTTTACGATCACGTGGCGCGAACTCAAAATAAATTAAATTATAATTGTGTTTTTTAGCCAAAATATACAATATTTTTAATGTATGATAATGAAATATGTTTTAAAATTAAATTATGTACACGGATGGAAACAAATAAGTCAATATTTTTTATACAGTCAAATAGCCTATTGACACTAAGTTAGTGGATTGTCAAGTGTACCGCAAAATAGTTACATATTTTTTGTTTATTCTAGGATAGATGTACACGTGCGACGACTTGGCGGTGCATTTGGCATCAAAATCTCTAGAATCATTCAAACGGCTGTAGCCTGTAGTCTTATAGTACAGAAACTGAACAGACCATGTCGTTTTATTCAGTCAATGGCTACAAACACCAGGGCTTTCGGTAAAAAGTTTCCTTGTTCCAGTAATTATGAAGTGAGTATTTGTATATTATTAATGTGTGTTTTTTTTATTGCAATTAATGGCGATGTTAGCATATCATTCGCCTGATGGTAAACGATACGATCGCTCATGGTCAGTAATAAAAAAACAACACCACGAATTTACAAAGCAATACCAAGCATTCTATTGCGCTCGCCATCCTGACTATTATAGCTCCAATAATCTTCAACTGGAACACAACAGTGCATTTACATTGTTGTTTGGCGGTAGAAATGTACATTTCCTGCCCAGGTGTATGTAAGAGACCTACCACTAGTAAATATCACAAACGAAGGATAACGTAAATAAATTTACAATACATCATAAAATATCTTGAGAGCTATATATACACCTGAATAATATATAAACATATGTAGATTATGATGTGACCAAATTAATAACTATTTGTCATAAATTTTAGATAATGATTTTTTTATTCTATCAGATAGGAGTCAACAAAACCGGTGTTATACAATATGCAAATTACAATGTGTATGAAGATAACGGCTATACCATCAACGAAAAACTAGCTCAGTTTGGAGTAAACGTCTTCAATAATTGTTATGATAAATCACGATGGAATTACAAATGCTTCAACACCAAAACAGACACTGCTAAAAACACATGGTTTAGGGCGCCAGGTAAACAAATATTCCATATCATATGATAATAATATACTAAGTGAAAGAAAGAAAGAAAAGTTTAAAGCGTTATTATTTTATTGAGAATTTCTTTTTATTGAGATATAAGAAAAAATAAGTAACTAACATATACGGAATTCAGAATTTCAACGGAAAAAAACGAATAACTTGACCTACTATTAAATTTAAATGTTAACTTCTTTATGGTTACAGGAACAATGGAAGCCATTTCCATGACAGAATTAATGTTTGAACAAATAGCTTACGAACTGGCTATAGATCCTTTACAAGTCAGACTAGCTAACTTAAGCCCCGAATATAATGACATAAAAACAATGCTTGAACAATTCAAAAGAGACGTGAAATACATCGAAAGGAAAGCAAAAATCAACCGATACAATATAGATAATCGATGGAAGAAACGAGGCTTAAGATTTTCATTTGTAAGATACACACATGTGTACAGTAGAATGTTTGACGTCAATTTAAGCGTTTACCATTCAGATGGGTCAGTTGCCATCACGCACGGAGGTATTGAAATAGGTCAAGGAATTAATACAAAGCTGCTCAAATTGCTGCGTACATTTTACAAATACCATTGGATAAAATTATAGTAAAGGCAAATAACACTGTAATAGCTCCAAATTCTTCCGTCACTGGCGGGAGTTTGACATCACAAAACATTGGTATTGGAGTGGAAAGATGCTGTCAGGAGTTGCTGAAAAGACTAGAACCCATAAAGAGCCAAATGGACAATCCAACATGGGTAGAGTTAATAAAAAAGGCATATACATCGGAAGTTGATTTGCAAACTCATGGTTTTGTCAATGGCAAAGACAGAGTTCATTATAATGTGTATGGGATTGCTTTAGCTGAAGTGGAAATTGACGTGCTGACTGGAGAATCGGAAATATTAAGGCTGGATGTGTTGGAGGATGCGGGGCAAAGTGTCAACCCTGAAATCGATGTTGGGCAAGTAAGTCTTCTTTACATCTAGCCTCTCCAAACTAGATTTAAAGCCCGGTCACATATGAAGTGTAATTCTACGACTTTTCCAGTTATATTTTCTTAAATAGTTAAGGAAGTGTCGATAATATGTTAATTTATAAATTAATAAATAGTTAATTTATAATTATAACATTAAATCGGTATTTATCATTATAGAGACAAAAATAATACTTACTATTATGTTGTTTAACGTTTTTTTTTCCTCGTTGATTTCGATACAAAAAATTGTCATAATAATACCGACATTTATTTTAAAAAATATCAAAGTATATAGTTTAAAAACTCACCGGGTCTGGATCTAGAAGGTGGATGGCGACACTTGCGACTGTATTGCATCACCACATCATTTTCACTTCGCACTATTTCACTACAAGCCATTAGCACTACAAACGACTCATACACATTACCATCATACAGGCCAAAATATGGCCGTATTTGTTACGAACAAATCGGTCTAACTAATCACCAGCGCGGCGGAGGTGCACTTTTCATGTCTAACATATCTAACAAACGGTGAACGGTGAAGGAAAACATCACGAGACAACCTGCATACCATAGCGATTTGTAAGAATTTCTATGGTTTGCCAACCAGCACTAGGCCAGCGTGGTGGACTATATGTCCTAACTACTTTTAACCGTACTCTCATCTGTAGAGGAGGCCTGTGCCCTACAGTGGGACGTATATGGGCTAATATAAATCTCTAACAAACTAGTAAACATCTCGTGCAGATAAATGTCAACTGCCAATGATAAAGATATACCAATACATTATACAAAATTTACACTCACATCACAAACACCACATTGTTCACGGCACTAGTTAATTAACCGAAAATTTAGCCCAATCCTGGTGCATAAGCTTGCACATTCCGATCCGTACACGAAACTACCTACAGTCTTTACACGCAACATGTTACAACGGCACAATTACCCACGATTTTATTTATAAAAATAAAACACGGTATACGAATACGTAAACGAAGGTATAAGCTTCTGTTTTACTTGTACAGATATCAAACATCCATGTTGTGTACAATGCACATTCATAAGCTCACGCTCGTATTCTCGTAGTAGTAAGTAACCCACAGTTAACTGAAATTGTTCCGTCTCTGTGTGATATTGTGATGAAGAGCGAACATAGCACCCCGGTGGGCACAGATTCCAAACTCGGACGACTTATACCAGATTTAGTAAATCGAACAACATTGACATTTTGACATCTTCCGTGGCGCAAGTGGTTAGACGGCCACTGTCAAACGTGAGGCCGCGGGTTCGATCCTCGCACCAAGAATAATATTTATGTGATCTATTTCTTCTGGGTTTGGATGTTTATGAGACCAAAACGTCTCTCGTCATTTCTGACACCCACGATATAAGACTCGATCTTAGTGCGGGGTCAGTAGTGCGATTCACGTAACTTTTTGACGCGCCGATCAAGTTGCGGTGCGGTTACAATTAAGTTTACGCTTTGGTACAAAACGGTATTCTTGTAAGTGTTTAGCTGCGCGTGAACTGCGCGTGAGCTGCGCGTCAACTGTACGTCAGACGTATGAAATTTGTTTGAGATTGACATCAATGATATATTATACAAATACGACGTAGATATCGCACTAGCACTTCAAAAGTGAGGCGTTCAAATTCGGGCAATTGGTGTAATTTCATCTAGTCGCATAGCAACGGCGACAGAGGGAAGCTGTCAACATAATTTATTTCGAAAATATTATCTAAAGTGTCGAATTTTGTGTTTTAAGAGTGTTAAAACAATGGTGCAAAAATATGAAACTAAATGGGACCTACACACCATACGTAAGTATATAAAAACCACACAAAATTTAATTATTATTTTAAATTAGCAAACACCGCCTTCAATTGTGTAAGAAGGATCGCCTAATACAAAGATTGTTAAGTGCGATAGGGACAAAAAGCGTACGTCATAGATTAACAAGTCAGAAGCGAAACCGATCATACAGAAATTTGACGATGACAGTTTGAATGTATTTGGATAATTGTATATTTTTTTCTAATTCAATCATATTTAAAACGATTAAGTTATTTGTTATGAAATATTTTCATAATAAACAACTTAATCCAACCACGAACATTACAAAATACATTAGCTTCCCCATATATTTTGAATGACTATATTATACCGGGTATCTCAAGACTGCTACCGAAAACGAAGCCGGGTGGTAGTTTTAGTAACTACAAACACAATGCAACTAAAAATTTCGCAAAGAAACGCGACAATTATTTTTTATGATTTTTTAATTATCGTCATTTTTGGGTGGTAAATCCATAGTTTTTGCTAAAATAATAATTTAAACTCTTTTATACCTTAGATTATTTATAAATAAAAGGGTATACACTATTATTTTAGGAAAAAATGTATTTACCACCCAAATATGGTCAAAGGAAAAAAATAACCAAAAAAAAATTGACGCTTTTTTTTTGCAACTTTTTCTGTTGCATTGTGTCTGAAGTCGCTTAAACTACCACCCGGCTTCGTTTTCGGTAGCAGTCTTGAGATACCCTGTATTATTTACATATATCATTGAATATTTCCAGATTTCCACGTGATGAGCTTTTGAGACGTAAATGGATATGCACTAAGCACAACTCGGACAAAAAGAGGGTATCGTAACTGGATACTTTAAAACTGATTAATATTGGTTTAGCACATTTAATTATGAATAAAAATATACACCTACGAAAAAATATATATCCACCTAAAAAACCTGCACCATCGGTTGTTTACCAGTGGCAGGGCGCTCATACGTTACCGCCATGTGTAGGTACCATCGCAATGTCTATTTCCCCCGCCACACGGCAGTTTAAATGCCATGTTACGTTCCGGTTCAAAGGACATTCTCGCCCGAGTAATCGCTGTACTTATACTTAAGATCTTATGTCTCGGGATGGCGAGCATAGTGAAAGCCAAGCATTGCTTTGTAATTAAAGGTGTCTTGGTTTCGCTTATGTCCACGAGCGGTCATATCACTTGTCATCAATACAACAAATACTAATATTATTAAGAAATCGATTTTTCAGTGCCTGCTTACCTACCATAAACTAATATAAAAAACGGTAATCAATTTATTTTTATTTTTTCAAGTTTGTAAGCAAATAAAAATATATTTGTTACAGGATGGCGTACCACATGTAGACTCATGTAGCAACCTCAAAGTTAATATATTATATACTTATAAAACCAAATAGGTAGTTTTATTTATCGTCACCCTTCTGTCTTTACCGCTTCGATTCTATGTTTGGATAGCGCAATGCTATCTCTTTTCGTCTCGTACTTTCTGTATAATCTGTTTCATTCACTAAAATTGTCATAAAGTATTAACAAATGAGTATGTATATGCATAGCAGTACAGTTTTTGAACGTCACGACATATGGATATGCGTCATCTTTATTAAAACATCATTGGATTGACATATACGCGCAGCAGTAGAATACGCTAAAACGTTTTGCGTGTGAGCGTATTTGACAGCGGTTGTCAAAATTACGAGAGTACGAAAAGGGCTGTTTTGGTCGAAACTTAACCGCAACTGCACTGCAGCTGAACTTATTATAATACGTTAATTTCCCTACTGGACTATGTACGTTACTTTTCGGTCTATTATTTATTGATATCGAACTCAATACACGACCACATTTGAATACTGTCTTTTTTTCTGTGGGCGATAGAATGAGACGACTACATACCATGAGTTTTTAAATAGCTTTAGTAATGGATACTTATTTAAAAATACCAATTCACAGTCCCAAATAACACTTTGATGACAAAACAAAGCTTTCCAAATTCTTCATTGCCAATTATCTATTCTACCGATTTCCAGGTAGAGGGCGCTGTAGTCATGGGTCTTGGTTACTGGTTGACTGAAGAACTGGTGTACAACCAAAACACAGGAGAACTGCTGACAGATCGCCCCTGGAACTACTACGTGCCTCAAGCAAGAGACATACCTCAAGATCTCAGGGTGTACTTCAGAAAGAATTCTTATACCGATCGTCTCATTCTTGGATCTAAAGGTAGGTTGGTTACAACGCAAGCAAAATACCAGGCTCTTTTAACATCCACAGAGATATTAGGACATAGTCCACCTTGGTATAATATGGGTTTGAAATTCTTAAAATGCCTTCAATACGCATGGTTTTCTGTATCAGCCCAAATACGTCCCACTGCAGGGCACGGGCCTCCTCTACAATCGACTACCGATTGAGAGTGGTTTTACTATACCAGATCTAGGTCGAGGTGAATCAGTTCCTGATACCCGCAACACAAGACTAGATCTTAGTGTGGGGCCGAGCTATGTATGTGACTGTTAGGTGTTATTTATTGTTATTATTTATATTATTAGATACTTAGATTTAGTTTGGGAAACACTGATATTTCGTAAGTAACATTCATTGATAAAATGTAATCTATTGCCCTTTATTTCACAATTTTTAAATGTAATATCATAAATACACTTAAAATATGTACCTAGTACGATCTACGTTGCTATGAAATAGCTTAATATATAAATACAAAACACGACGTGGTGTCGATATTTCGATACGATAATTTATAGAAGATTGAATCTCGGATCTTATTTTAATTTCCGAAGCTCATTTCTTCGAAGTTTCTGCAAGGAACGTGAAATGATTGGTCTAGCTGTATTTATACTGAAGCTATAAGCGGTGTCATTAAACGCACTATCAAGTATATTAGCATTAGCTTAGTTGGTGACGACCAAACTGACAACCCAGACAAACCCACCACCTATTAAGAATACGAGTGCTCATAGTTTATTGTTTTTCATTTAAGTGAGAAGGAAAAAAAGAAAAACTTAGAATTAAATTAAAAAGATATAACAATCCACTGGAGGCATAAAGTTTAAGTAGATTAAGAAGACAGTGCTCGATACTCCAACGAAAATGCTTTAAAACATATATTGCTCTAATTGAAAACAGCATAGCTAAACATCCCAAATACTTCGTATATTAAAAGTAAAAAAAGTAACAGTGGCGAAATCCCGGAATCCATGCATTTAGACGGTAAAATAGTCAAGGGTAATAATAACATATCAAATTTATTTGATAAACATTTCTCACATATATACAGCACTGACACGTCTTTTCAACCGACACCAAACGCATTTATCGAATCATCTAACAGCATTTCTTGGGTACATTGCCTGAGTCAAGTCAAAATAGAGGAATCTACCATAATTAAAAAATAAAAAGGCTTGATGCAAAAAAGGGCCCGGACCAGATGGCATACATCCAGTATTTGTATAGGTGTGCCCGATCATTATCCAAACCTTTGGCTATCTTGTTTAACTACTCGTTACAAACAGGTATATTTCCGGACTATTGGAAACAAGGGAAGTGGTACCTGTTTTTAAAAATGGTGACAAGACCGATATTAAATAATATAGACCTATCACTATACTCTCTATTATACCTAAACTATTTGAGTCACTAGTTTATCCGGCAATAAAATACCATGTACATAAATTAATTACGAATAGACAACAGTGACTCAGTGGACAAAGGCATACAAGTAGATGCCATTTACACTGACTTCAGCAAGGCGTTTGACATGGTAGATCACCAAATTTTGATGCGTCGGTTGTCCTATTTTGGTGTTTTTGGGTCACTGTATTCCTGGTTAGAATCATATTTGCGTGAGAGAAGGTTGTTTATAACGGTTAATAACGTCCATTCAACACCGTTCAGTGTAACCAAAGGAGTACCTCAAGGATCTCACTTGGGGCCATTGCTTTTTCTTATATTTATAAATTCCATTGTAGAATGCTTCCCGAATTCTGAAATATACCTATCGCCAAAATAGAAGACTCGAAATGCTTGCAGGACGATTTAAATCGACTTATCGAATGGTGTCAAGCTAATAAAATGTCCCTAAATTTAAATAAATGCAATCATATAACGTTTACAAAGAATAAAAATAGAATTGACACGCAATACAAATTACATAATCACATATTGATTACAGTTAATAGTATTAGAGACTTAGGGGTCCAAATCGATAATGAATTGCATTTTAGAGACCATATTAACAAAATTATTTGTAAATCCGCTAAAATGCTAGGCTTTATTATTAGAAATTCCAAGTGTTTTAAAATGTATAAAACAAAAATACTCCTTTACCAATCACTTGTTAGAAGTATTCTTGAATACTGCTCCGGATGGAATCCGTATTATATGGTTCACTCGGATAGAATAGAAAGGATGTAAAAAAAATTTTTACATAACCTATCGTACGGTACCCACAAATTGAACGTTTTAAAATCTTATCAGGACAGGTTACCGTATTTTAATATTATGTCACTTGCAGATAGGCGGAAATTATTAGATCTTATGTTTTACACAAGATTTGCAATGGAAAAATTGATTGCCCTGAACTAGTTCAGAAAACAGTAACTACTAAAGCTCCATCTAGACTACCAAGACCTAGCTCTCACAAACTGTTCCATTGTAGATCCTGGAAGACTAACTTGGGACGCAACTCTCCGATGATACGGCTCAAAATGTTGTATAATTTCCTTTCAAAGGACTTTGATATTATGAACTCCTAAAGCCATACTAATTTTAAGCTCCAAGTAACGCAGTACTTAGCTCCCTGGTGGAGAAATAAAGCCAAACAATTTCACACAGAGGGTATAAACTGAAGCTGTTTCTGTTTCTGTTTTTGTTATGTTAATGCGTATTAAATTATTTTCACATTAATACCTAACACAACATACAATTGAATGTAAATAATTCAATGAGAAAAAATGTAACCTCACTGCACCTGCACTATTTATTTGATTTGTCATTCTTTTTATTGTCTGCTTTTTACTTGTTTAATGTAGATGGGTCCACCATTAACTAGGTGAACAATACAAATTGATCTGAAAATCACTGTATACTGTAGTTAATTATTGTATCATCTGTTGGTGGATCATGTAAAATTTACAATAAAATAAAAAAAATAAAACTACCGAATTAGGACCGAAAAGTCTCTCATTTTTCGGTCTCATAAACACCCAGATCAGAAAAAAATATTTTTGGGCCACATAAACATTTCTCTCGGTGCGGGGATCGAACCCGCGGACTCTCGTTTTACAGGCGGCGTTTAACCAACTGCACCACGGCAGCTGTCAAAATATCTTTGAGATAATAAACATACGCCGCTTTGGGGTCAAAACTATGTCTCTGACTGATAGTTGTGTATAAATTTTGTATTTTGCAGTAATCGGTGAGCCTCCAATATGTCTATCTGTGGTGATTCCGCTGGCACTAAGAGAAGCGATAGCATTAGCAAGGGCAGAAGCTGGTATACCTCTTACTAAGTGGTTCAATATTGGTAAGTATCTTGTTAACATAAAATTTATTTAGTTTATATCCGTTCTCAATGGTGTTTTAGATTTGCGGAATTGTTACTTAGGAAATAAAACTATTTTTAACATACTTTTGCACTATTTTGGTTTGTTTTTATATTTTTTACCTTTCCGATATTCAACACGCCAGTCCGCCACGTAAGCACGAAAGCTGCAAAGTAATCGAAGTCAGGAAATTAAAACATGTAGAAATTAAACCAAATTCAAAAACTAATCAAATACAATCATTAAAAAAATATTTTTATTTAACTATCCATTCTTATCCTACAAACTATCCTTGTTTGTCATTAAGATAAAGTCAACATTGGATGATTTTAATGCACGTAGAATACCTTGCCTTGATATTTTAAGAAAGACTCCCGCTTCAGAACAGAACTTCAGAACTATTAGAAATAGATGACTTCAGTCCCCCACACTAGCCAAAATTGTATTGGTAGTATTAAAGTTAGTGAGAGTTTATGAATTATACACTTATCATCACCTGAAGCCTACAGATTATTAATCAATACATAATAATTTTCAGACAGTCCGTACACAGTGGAGAAAATTTGCATGTCGTCCGCAACTAAGCTGGAAGATATGAAATTTTATTGAACAAAAATTATATGTTTTTATTTCCCTCCAAAATAAATGACTTATTGGCTTCGATTGTTTTTGTTTATAAATGAAAGTTTGGAAGTTATTATATAATACCTTTATGTAGTGTTTCATCTATTATTATTTTTTTATGTAGAGAGCTTAAAAATATATGCATAACCGTAGTTGTTATCTAACATTAATTGCATTTATTTATAGTATATAATTTTGCATTAATTGATTTAAATACTGAAAATAACAGACAGAGATAACAAGGAGATCTCTGTTCTTCTTATTCAATCCTTAGAATTAAGGGTGTGGGGATAAAGGCGCCTGAAATTATACGATACTTAAATAATTAATTATTATCTGAATCCTGCATGGTCCCTATGCTCATCAGCATGCAGCATGCCCATCAGGGTCAATTCGTACTAGGGTAGGGGTATCAAACTTAAAATACCAATTTCACTCTTTTCTCTAAAATGTGATGCACTTTTTTATGAATTAAAAATTGGCTGCTGATAAAAGCGCGTATTTTATAGAACGCGAGTGAACTCGTGAGTATCTTGTCTTATCTCGATAAAAATAAATTATGTTTTAGATTAGAGCAGTGCTAGTTTGAGTTTTGAATCTATTAGAGAAAGATAGAGACATATTACCATATTTTTTTTATTGCATTGAATGGCGATACGAGCATGCCGTTCGCCTGATGGTAAGCGATGCGACCGCTCATGAACAGTAGCAAAACCAAACAACACCTTGATTTACAAAGCAATGCTTGGCATTCCACTGCGCTCGCCATCCTGAGACACAAGATGTTAAGTCCCAATATGTCCAGTAGTTACTCTGGCTACAATGTCCTTCAATCTGAAACACAACAGTGCATTTAAACTGCTGTTTGACGGGAGAAATAGACATTGCGGTGGTAACCACCCAGGCAGCCTCTCACATATGAGAGACCTACCACCGGTGAATACAACACAATAATACAATAAAACATGTTTTTATTCGTTATTTAATATTCAACCCAATGAAATTTCTCCAACGGGTCAAAGCCTGCAGCCACATGACGTCCCATTAACTACAAAAAATATTCCAACTGTTTAAAATATTTTCAGGAAGGCAAAATTGATGGTCGCCTCCCAACGACCATCCTCGTGCAAAATGAGGTGCACAAACTATGAATATCTTACGTGCAATGCAAATGAACGGTCGGGTAAAATACTACATTCGTTTTGACAGAAATTTATACGCCTTGTAATACATTGCAACCTCTATATTGCGCATATTTCATTTTTACAACCCTTTTAGATTTTTATTACTATCATTACGTGGTTTATCATGTGAACAATATCCTTGGATTGGGATTGAATGTGATCTTGTTTTCGATCGCTGAATTAAATTTTAAATCATCTTTTAATAGTAAATAACAATTTATTGACGTATTGTTGAAATTCTGTTTCGTAAATACGAGTATATTTTAAAAAAAATGTTGTTTTAACTGCTCCCAATTAATTCAACAGTCTTGAAACAATGAACTGAAATTTTAAATTGTAGCAATAATTCTAATCTTATTCCGCTTCAATATTCCATAGTTATAAGAATTACTTCTCCAAATCAAGGTAAACACAATCATTTTACTGTACATATTTATTTCTAAAATAAACTACATCTCAATTCACCTAATAGTGGCGTTCTCTTAAATCTCAATTGGTTTATCAAAATGGGGCATGATTATCTTCACACTGTCAACTTTCCTTTGTACCTGTTCCAACTCCCTTAATTTATCTTTTACATCGAATTCATCATCTCTTTTTCTCCTTTTATTTTCAACAGGCATAGCAACATCAGTAGAAGTCTCAACTAGGTTTTTAATCAATAAATTATCAAGTTCAAATTTTGCTTTGGCTAGATTATCTCTTTCAGCGAAATATTGTCGACTATTATGTACCATTCTTTGATCAAGTTTTCGTTTTTCTGCTTCCAGATCTTCTTTAAATTCAGTTCTGAATCTTTTGAGGCATTCTGGACACAGTTTCTCCATATAAGATCGCTTAAATTTATTGTTCATCTCATATGATCTACTTGTGGTTGTAGTTGAATCCTCTTTCTTACAGTTAAGACAAAACATCTTTCTCTTCTTTGCCTTTTGGTGCTTTGAGATTTGTTACGGGAAAAAAACGGGAACTTCATTTTTCTGAAGGAGCTGCAACAATTTTTTTATATTTGTAATTTTTATTTAGTTTATACATTATATTACATATAAGAAGAGGCTTCACTAATTGATCTTACCATTTTTTCTCAGGATTATGTATTACACTTGCATCGACCATTGGTTCATCTAGATATTTCCATGTAACAGCTTTATTATCTGGACTACGCACTGATTTTTCATTTATATTTAATCCAGCTAAATTATACTGTTCATCACTCCCCAAGTTATTGAAGTCCACAGGATTTATATTTGATTTAGCTTGGTTATATATTCCAAAATGGGGGCTATAGTGTATTTTGTTACTATTATCTAATGAACTATCAATTAAAGATCCATAATCAATGTAATCTTTGGAATGGTGGGCACTGAAACAAAATAAGATTCATTTATAAAACGCAGTAATGCATTATATTTAATGTCTCCATATTTGAAATTTAATTAATTATCAGACAACATTCAATAGTCTACCTACAAAGTAGATGGGTGACCTAATAAAAGCTATAAAAGTTGCTGAAAACAGGTCACTTTTTAGATCTTTGAGGGACGTCTATGTTTAGCACCAGACTCCATAAGAAAACTATGATGATGAATACCAATATGGTTTTATCTTAGACTGCAGTTTCTGTTCGTGTAGATCTTAAATGGCTGCAGAAAAACATAACATTTATGGGAACTCGTACATTTAAAGTATGCCTTTGCCTTTGGCAGCATTTTGTCCAATACTAGAATTAATGATAGATTGGTTTACCTTTTCTCACCATAGTCTACGGTTTCATCACCAGCCGCTTCATCAAGATTCAGAAACCCAGCCAGATCGAACTGTGGATTAGGGTCCTTAACAATTTTGAGATTTCGTTCCCGATTATGTTTTACTTTCAAATTCTTCTTTGTATCTCGTTTGCCGTTCAGATTCCTGTCGTAATATTCATAGCAATACTCGATTCTACACAAATTAAAAAATACACTAAATATAAATGCGGTGACATGGTCTTTAGGCATGGCGTTGACGTCTTTGTTTTATATTTAATTTTGAAATAGTTTGGATTGAAGAAGTTTTAATGTTATCATAATTTGAAGACACCTTATTATTATTTTTTATTATTATTTATTGAAAAATTCAAGTTACAGAGACTCAGTAGTGTTAGTATAACAAATACAAACTTATAATATAATGTTAGTAAAGATACATCACAAATAACATGACCACTGTTGCACAATCATGGCGGAGCATGCATCCTGCAGCAGTGGTTTACACAAATACATTCTAGCCTGTTTGCAATCATGTTCAGTATGCTGTTGGTGCTGGCCCTAACCCGACGCACCAGGGACGCATAACGTTTGCGCATCGTTGCGAAAAAACAGTCAACACGTGCCTCTGCAAACATTCCTGATGCACTACAATATCGAGGCAGCCCCAACAGCACCCTGAATGCGTTATTATATTGCACGCGAAGGGCACTATAAGCTTTTTGCGTATAATCAGCCCACAAGCTGCATGTATAGAATGAGGTGCAATATGCTCTGAAAAGTGTAACTTATAAAAATATTGTTTTAAATACTGTAAAATTGTAATAAATTACTGTTATTTTTTCTTCGTTTGTTAAACATCTTTCTGATTATGAAATGGCGTTGATGAATACAATATTTATC
This sequence comes from Hyles vespertilio, assembly GCA_009982885.2. Classification (NCBI taxonomy): domain Eukaryota; kingdom Metazoa; phylum Arthropoda; class Insecta; order Lepidoptera; family Sphingidae; genus Hyles; species Hyles vespertilio. The sequence goes on from WUWR02000086.1 coordinate 45,626, forward strand.
AAAATTAACTTTGTTATAAAAATAGATAAAGACAAATTATTTTTTTAAATAATGTAGCTGTAGTTATATACTCCTAACTGGATTTAATTAAATTAATTTTTATTTTTAATAAATTCTCGTCTGTCTTTTTTGCATCATCTTATCGTTCTTAGGTTATGATCCTTATAGTGCTAAGTTCGGTCTGATCATAAGTTTCAATCGTACCTATTCTCGTAATATCATTTTTGTTTTGTTTGTATTAGATTTTTAATCCAGCTGTGTCTTATTTCCAAAATATTCCAATAGGTACTTTAATTACCTACATTACTTTTTATATATCTAGATTTCTTCAACAAAAAATATCTAAATAATTTTTTTTTTTATTTATTAAGGAAAACTTACAACTAGCATTATACATTATCAACATAAACAGTAAACAAAGAAAAGGTCAATTACAAGTTTTCACTGATATGAACTGTATGTAAAGAAAAAGAAAAAATAAATAAAAAAAAAGAAGCAGGTAAACTATAACTAACTTAATAATACATAATATTTACCAAGAACAGATATTACTTGTTAGGTACAGTCAGCGACATAAGTCGCTACACATTCACGAAATTTGGAATTGTCTTATCATCCAAAATAATAATTATTTTCAATATCGTATGGCACTTCTCGGCATAGATGACTTTACTTGGTTATATTTTACGACTACAGAGTAGTACGTACAAATTTTAATTCATAAAAAGCTTATCAAAAAATGTGAAGTGTTCAACGACTTATGTCGCTGACTGTACGTGCGCCAAAGTAAATATTACTCATTGTTTTCTTAAATTTCTTGGTATTGGTATTAAATAGATCTATATCAACATCCCAATAGATAGCATTGAGTGATCGACAGGCTCGTAAAAGGTAACTATTTTGTCGGTATACAGAATTAGCAAATGGAACATGTAAGGGATTTGGTTTCCTGAGCGAGGCAGTATGAGTGCGCAACCCTATCATACCCAGTAATTCTGGACAGTCAACTTTACCATTAAACACATTTAAAAGATACGATAAATCAGCTACTCTTCTACGTTCATGTAATGGTAGAATATGAAAGGTTTTACATCTCCTGAAATAATTGCTGTTATATTTTCCGGAACGATATTGCAAATATCTTAAGAATTTTTCTGTATTTTTTCAATGCCGTCAATATACACATTATATTTAGGGTTCCATACTTGCGAGGCATATTCCAGGTGACTGCGGACGAAAGCACAATAGAGGATTTTAAAAGTTTTGATGTCATTAAAATCCGAACTTAGCCTAAGAATGAAACCGAGTGCCATTGATGCTTTCTTAATTGTATTTTGTATATGGATATTAAATAGTAGCTTGGAGTCAAAAGTAACGCCAAGATCCTTAATGGTGTTAACACGGTTAATAATGGTGTTCAATAAATAATAATTATGTAGTGTTGGAGTATGCTTTCGTGTATATGAGCATACATAGCATTTGCTAGGATTAAGATCTAACTTGTTGACGTGACAATAACTCTGAAACCTATTCAAATCGTCCTGAAGCCGGGCGGAGTCTACAACGGAACTAATTGGACATAGAATCTTCATGTCATCGGCATATAAAAGTATTTTAGAGTTCCTGAAGCAACATGCTATATCATTTAAGAATAACGTAAAAAGTAATGGACCTAGCAATGACCCCTGGGGAACTCCAGAGGGTATGTGTATTGCTGTTGAAGAAAAACCATTTAAGACCACAGTTTGACACCGGTTTTCCACATACGATGAGAACCATCTATATAGGTTCCCCCTTATTCCCAAGGAAAGTAATTTAAGCAATAAAATTTTGTGGTCAATACGATCAAATGCCTTACTGTAGTCAGTGTAAATTACATCTACCTGACCACACCGAGACATATGATGCGTTAGGAAATCACTGCACAGAATCAAATTGGATGTGGTGGAACGCCCTTTTAAAAAACCGTGTTGAACTTCGCTAAAACTGTGTTTGAAAGCATTGTACATTTGCTTATACACAATTTTTTCTAAAATTTTTGCAAAGAGGCACAGCTTCGAAATCGGTCTATAATTTTCAACACGATTTTTAACTCCTTTTTTATGAACAGGGGTAATTAGTGCAGATTTCCAAATACTGGGCATCAGGCCAGCATCCAGCGATCGTCGGTATAATATGGAAAGAGGAACAGTGAGACTTTTAGCACATTTTATTATAAGAATAGAAGGAATACGATCTGGCCCAGCAGACTTATTGGGATCGATGAACTTTAACATTCTGTACACTTCATGTTCCAGTATTTCAACTGAAGACAAATCTACATTTATATTACTTGACGGTCGAAAGTCATTGGTGGACACTAGATTGGCTGAGTGAGAATATGTTAAGAAATTTGAATTAAAGTAATCTCCAAACAAGTTGCAAATATCCTCCCCATTCTCTGAAGATCGATCACCGTATTTCATAACTGATGGGTAACAATGAGACTGTTTTTTAGATTTAACAAATGCCCAGAACGCTTTCGGGTTATTACGGATATTGTGTTCAATGTGTGCGATATAATCGGCGAACATCTCCTTTTCAAGGATCTTAGCACGCTCGCGCAGCAATACAAAAGAATGCAAATCAGAAATGTTACCATATTTTTTATAATTTCTGTGGTTCTTTGATTTTTCTTTTATTAACTTAATAAGAGGGCTTTTATACCAGAGGGGATACTTGTACCTGGGAACAATAGTTTTAGTTGGTATATGAATGTCACATAATCTGTGTAATATGTTATAAAATAAATCAATAGCTTCCTCCAAGGGCACCGAAGTAAGTTTATGCAGCCAATTAACCTCGTCTAAACCAACACAAATAGCATCAAAATTACCAAGGCCATACAGCATCTTGAGACGAGGTTTTGCAGCTAAAGTGTGGAGCTGTACAAAGTCAGCATCTATACAAAGAGCCTTGTGATGCGGGTCTTCAGATACAAGTGGATCTAGACAACGTGTGACATGAACTATATTCTTAGAAAATATTAGATCTAGAATTCTATTATTACAGTTGACATAGGTATTATATTGCCACAGATTACACGTAAGCATGTTATTAAAAAAATCGTCCTGGACGTGTCCTTGAATATTATCGGGATATTGAGAGAGGCCGTCATCACTTACGCGCCACTTAATGTTGGGTAAATTAAAGTCTCCTAAAATAACAAACTTGTCCAGAGGATGCTCCAATACAACATTACAGTGATTCTCAGAAAAATTAGTCAGTTGTGCAGACATTGAATAACCAAGATTTTGTGGGCAAATATAAACAACACATAAGTGTATTTTATATGACACTTTTGATTTTTTGTGACGAAGGGTTAATGTCACCCACATATCCTCAGCAGATGAGCACCACTCACTGCAGAGCTCGGCTGGGAGGTCCCGCTTAACAGCAATTAATACACCACCACCCCTGGTTTGATTCGTCTCACAATAATTTCTGTCGCGTCTCCATACAATGTAACGGTTATCGAACAATTCACTGTCTTCAAAACCCTCCGCTAGCCAAGTCTCAGTTAAGCAAATGACATCAAAACTATTGCTAAGTATATTTTTATAAAACGCATGTGCTTTCGTCCGCAGCCCACGAACATTTTGATAGTAAAATTTAAGAGGCATAACTAATTAAATCATAACACACGATAAATATTTTAATATTAGATTTGGACGGTAGCAATAATTTAAACATAAATTTATAAGAAGGCAGGTGTAGAATGGCCAAGCAATATTTATCCCTAAAATGAGGAAATAAGATGTAAAGTTGTAATTACAATAAGCGACGGATCCATCGACTCGACTCGACACAAGAACAAAAGGACTGCGAGTGCGCAAAAAATGGGCACAAAAATACCAATGTTTCTAAAACTTTGCACAGCATAGATGAAATAGTAATGCAAAACACGTACTTTACACATTATTGTCTTTATAATTAATGGATGAGTTTCGTTAAGTCGTCTTCTGTTTTGATGGTCAATGTAGGAGAAGTTGAGTTTTTCCGTATAAAAATTTTGCACCCCTTCACCCACACATACACAAAACCCCGTTCTTTGGCCAAAGATTTAACTTTGTTCAATAACAACTTGTTGTCCAGTGTAAGATGATCATTTACGAATATCCTTGAGTCACCCTGAAGTCCAATACTAGAAGCGTTTATAACTTTGAGTTTCTTTGCAGCAGCCACGAAGTTGTCCTTTATATATCGATTATGTACAGAACATATTATGTTCTTAATGCGTGTGTCGCCTTGCATTGGAACCCTTGCTACGTAGTTAATCTGTTCTTTAGGAATATTCAATTTGATTAATCACCAATTTTAGACACAACATCAAACAAATTTTCTGATTTTAATTCAGGTACTCCCTTTATCTCAATATTGTTCATACGAGATCTTTGTTCATATTCTTGTTGAAAATTCGTTAGATTTTTAAATTGTTTCTGTAAAGAGAGTAATACTTCCTCCGATTTCTTAAGATCTCCGGTCAGACGCTCCACTTCCAAAGTTCTGTTGGACAGCTCATCTACTGATTTATGTGTGTACTCCATAGACGATTTTAAATCATCCATATCTTTCCTGAGGGATAACAATTCAGTTTTTAATGATTTTAAGTCTGCCAACTCAGACTGGATTGCCTTAATATCTTCCATTATTGTTGGTAGTGAAGCCATTTGAGTTGACAATTGCTTAAGTTCAGATAAAATCATATCGACATCAGTGGTTGAAATATTTTTGGACGATGCGCAAGGACTCATCGGTGCCGAAGACTTACAAGCACTGCACTTCCACTTCAATCTTCTGTCTCCTAGTTTACGCCATCCACCTTCTGTGATACCAGCACAAGGAAAATCGAACTGGAGTTGACATATCGAACACTGAACTCCATCTCTAAATTCGACGTCACACCGATTACACGTGAACATCGTGATTCAAAATCGTAATTGTTAGTGCACAAAGTTTGAGAACCGTAGACGATCACCGGGTAACGTAGCTACGTAGGTACGTGCGTTCGATCAGCTGTTTACAGCTTATTTTAATTATTAATATAGCTTAGTGTACTCAGTGTTAAATCAAACTTCATCAAAACTACCCTCATTAATGTAAAAGTATTGAAATCCAAACTCAAATTAAAAAATTAAAGCTTTTTTCAGTTATCCATTACAAAAATATCTATAAAGCCAAATTAATTGAATTATACTGTTTAAGAAGTTTTATCACCTATAGAATAAAATTGATCTGAGGATGGAATAACCGTCAAAGAAGTACAGGTAATTTTGAGCTTATAATTGTATGTACAATTGGCTCTCTCATAATATTGCTCTCTTAAGGACAAACGATAATAATATTATCTCATGTTATATCTAATAACATTATATTAACCAATTATTATTAATTTGATTTAATTTATATAATTATATTATAAATATTTTGTAAATATAGAATTAGTACTACGTATTGGCTTGTCATAAGAGCTATTTAATTGCCTACATGATCAATAAACCAATTTCATTTCATTTCATTCATCATTGTATTTTAAACAATTTAAAAAAGAAGAAGATTATTATGTTCAACTACGACTATAGATATTTCCTGCATTTGTGCGCCAATTTCTATGTCATTTGGACCGGTCTTGTCGATAACGTCTAGTTAAGTTTTACTCCTTGTTGCTCGATTTTCAATTTCATCTTTATAAGCTTAAAATAGTTGCCTTGACTTCACAAAACCAATTCTAATGTCACTAAAATCGATCGTCAACATAATAAACAAGCCTGTGCGATTTAACAACCCTGAACGAACCCGTGATTTACAAGTGTTAAAATTCACTTACAAGTAACATTTCCTGGGTCTGGGAGCCATTATTTCATAAGAGGGTCTTAAGGGCCGAACACTTCCTTCGGGATACATGTGTGACATAAATTACGTAAATTCCTTGTCCTGGCACGGTGTGCGTAATTTCGTGTGATTCTGAAAGACTTCGTGATCTCGAGATCAGTTGGTGTTTATTTATTTTGTTGTTTTAATACAAAATGGTACATTGTGTAATGTGTTGTTGTTAATATCATTAGCTCTTTTGGTTACTAAATGGGTAATTTTCAATGATGGTTTAACGAAGTACGTGCACTGTACTTAATCATAAGTACTTTTCAGTAAAAAATAAATAAAATATGTATATCCCTAATTATGTCGGCCGCTGCCATGTCGGCGACAAAATTTTCCAACTTACAATGAGTGAAGCCGCCGGCTTTGGTCTGTAGAGCGCTTTACTGTAACTACTAAAGACAAAACATACTCAGAACTAAATTAAGTATTTTTCCAAATGAATGTACCACATTAGTACACGCGGTAATAGAGTTAATAACGAGATCATTTGCCATTACGTGTGTGGAGATAGAATCGGACATTAAGTTTTAGACATAGAAGCCGGTGTCCTTAGGAAACTATTGCCGCACTCAAATTGGTCTGCCCCGGTTTAACAACTGAACTGCTTTTTACATTACACGATATTTTAAACTGGCTTCGAAATTGTTTCCGTATTTTTTTTTATTACAATGAATGTGAGACTAGGATGTGATTCGAATGATTTTAAGCGGTACAACTGCTCATGGACAAAACCAAACAGCACCATTAATTTGTCACATGGGCTCTTAAAATCATCAAACAATAAAAGATTATATAACCCCATTTTATACACGACATAATAAATTTATTTCATGTAAATGATGGGGCACGGGCAGCTATACCTACCAAGTACTAACATTTTTTTCCGTATTGATGACGAGTTCTTTCGACTTAATTTCACCAACTTAGTACCTATCTTTAGACTAACTTTTCTAACACAATATCGTGTCGTACATTATAAACGACGTGGGAATCTTATTAAGAGCAGGCGTGTCCGGGTCGCGCTCGCCTGATATCTTATTATTGGAAGTAACCGCTCCACTCCCTGGGTTAATTGCCGTCCCACCCTCGCATACAAATGCATCGTCACCCCACTACTCAGCTTCAACATTTTTCATATTAAATAGTGATTGTGTGCATTTATCTTGAGGGGGCAGTCAGAGATACATACCGGGTATCTCAAGACTGCTACCGAAAACGAAGCCGGGTGGTAGTTTTAGTGACTACAAACACAATGCAATTAAAAATTTCGCAAAGAAACGCGACAATTATTTTTATGATTTTTTAATATCGTCATTTTTGGGTGGTAAATCCATAGTTTTTGCTAAAATAATAATTTGAACTATTTTATACCTTAGAGTATTAATAAATAAAAGGGTATACACTATTATTTTAGGAAAAAATGAATTAACCACTCAAATATGGTCATAGGAAAAAAATAACAAAAAAAAAATTGTCGCTTTTTTTTTCAACTTTTTCTGTTGCATTGTGTCTGAAGTCGCTTAAACTGCCACCCGGCTTCGTTTTCGGTAGCAGTCTTGATATACCCTGTATACAAGCAACAATTATACAGTTAGAAAATTTGGGGAACTTCCTATGCATTTATTAAGTTGAAAAACTCATACAATGTGGAATGACCGACCTAATTCGAATCTAAGACCTCACGGGCTTAGATACAGGTTTTAATAACTTGCGTTAAATAAATTTATTTTTAGAGAATTGCGATTTATTTAATTTTGCAGCTAAACTACAGAAAACAAAATTAACTAGCCTAATTTGAACTTGCATACTTTAGGGTGTGCTTCTTTAACGTTTCTACGGTAACATAACGAAGTGATTTTTCAAGTAGGTACAGGCAGAAATGCTACCAGGATATACGCGCTTAGCCTTGTTTGTTCCGTCCTGCGACGTGATAGGGAGCGAGCCTTATCGGGCACAAATTCCTGACTCCTGACTGATAATGAATAGAAAAATCGAATATCACTTAGCCCGACCTGGAATTATAAATTACGTTTTCTTCGATTCTGGTGTAATATCTTGGTATTTGAATCTCAAGACAAATTCTTGGATATAAATACTTTAATTTTGGATAAAAAATGTCAGCCCCGTATAGTCCAAAAATAAACAAAGCAATTTTGAATTGGATAACCGCTTCATTTGAATATGTTAGCTGTTTAATTAAAATGTGTTTGGCATCAGATTTGACTGTTCTAATCGGTTAAGTGGTTTAACGTTATCGTTCTATTATATTCTGGCTTCACTTTAAATAACTGATTGTGTAATTCAGTAAATACGGTCAATTATGAATAGAATAAATTGGTGTTCATTTTATAATTGTACTGATATGGTGACTGCGCATAATCATAATTATAAATAATAAATAAATGCACCTAACACATACATAGTCCTGACTCAACATTAAGATCAAGTATCAGAACTTCGAGAAACTTTTCGGTCTCACAAACAACCAAACCCGAAACAAATTCCTATAGATCGCACAAATTTTGTGTACGTGCGGTTATCGAACCTACGACCTCACGCTTCACAGCCGGCGTCTAACCAACTGCACCACGGAGGCTGTGAATAGCCGAACAAGTTGAACAATCTCTAAAAATGACACTATCATCTCGGTGTGGTCGTCACAAATAATCTAAGTTCCAGCATCCTAGTTAAAAGGCAATTAATCCTTAAAAAAATTATTGCTTGGCGATACTATCAATTGCTTTTTTAATCAATCACGATGCCTTGCCTCCGATATTCAATTTAATCTATTCTATTCAATTAAGTGATCGCCAATATAGTAAAATTATTAATTTTTCAAGGAAAAATAATAACAAGAAACTGTCTTGGTAATATTTTATGTTCATTATTTAATTTTAATATCAGCATATTTTATCTTTCCTCCAAAACTGCTGATATTTTATCACTAGTCTTCAGTCTACGTTACAACCTAAACTCTTCCGAATAAACTATTTTCTCTTGAAGGCCTAAAATTCAAATTAAAGACTTAAGTGCTCGAAAACATAGTTAAAAACTTTATACCACGTTAAAGTACAAAATGAAAATTTTCACATAAATTTGAAGCACCATTTACATTTCAACTCAGTTATGTTTTTAATGAAGTGTGTCTTTACGAGCCATCTTTATATATACTGCGTTTTTATGGTGTACACGGATATAACTAACTAGAGTTACTACTGGATATATCAAACTTAACATCTTATGTCAGAGGCTGCCGATCGCACTGGAATGCAAAGCATTGCTTTGTAATTCATGGTTTTTGGTTTGCCATTGTCCGTGAGCGGTCGTGTTACCATCTGGCGAATGACATCCTCGTCTCATTCTATGCAATAAAAAATAATCTAAATAGATGCCTTAAGTATAAAACACTTCATATATCGAAACAAAGCAGAATTGACTCACTTCAACGATGTTTAATTTAGTCGCGCTCCTTCATTTTGATATATTTTTTAATTTATTTCGAAGCATCCATTAGCTTCAAAACATGGTTTAACTTTAAAATCAGTTTCATTTAAACAGAAAATATCATCACTAAACTACTGCTTTGCTTCCACAATAGCTAAAACTCCGCTTACTTTCATATATTTGATAGGTGTTGCGGCATCTATTTGTACCTACGTCTGTGTTATACTCTAAACTAGGTAGCTCTGTTTACTGCGCTCATCATTTCCAGTTGTGATGGCTTGTGTTTGTAGTCTCGCTTCCGTTGCTCTTTATTTACTGTATTTTATAGACCAATTTAATCTACACTCATTTTCGTCTACCTGCTATTATTTAGTACTGGTATTTTATGGCTTGACAAACAAGCAGTTCAGTTTTATTGCTGGTACGACAAAGAAACTGCAACGTATTTGATGGCAAAGTGCAGCACAATTCCTGATAAAAGAGAAATAAATTTATCAGTAGTTGAATCAATATCAACAGCTTGCTAGTAATATACGTATCAGCTTATATACGTCCCACTGCAGCGCACGAGCCTACTCTATGATCGTGAATACGATTGAGAGTTGTTAGGACATAAAGTCCACCGCGCTGGCTTAATGCGGGTTGGCCTAATGCTAATACTATGCTGAAGCCATCCTTTATCTTCCCCGCTCCCCCCTCCGATTGTGTGGCCTAGCTTTTGGCAAACCATCCATGATCCAAGTGTTATGGTTGTTCATAGGCCGTATAGTCCATTGAAATGTTACAATTTAAGGACCGAATATTGCATTTCTTAGAGGACGAAATTTTATTTTTGGGATATGTGTGGGCGGTCAATAGAAGCTTAACCTCAAGTTTGTGGGGTCGCCACCCTTGTCCCCCGGCCGCCATCTTGGAAAAAGGGGTGAAAACACTTCTTTCGCGATAACTCGTAAACTACTCGTCTTACAAAAAATTTGTAAGGACATAATTTGTAGCAAATTGTTTTGCCTACAAATATGTTTATTTAATTCTTTCCCTTAATTAAAAATTAAAGAAATTATAAGCAAAAAAGTAAAGAAGAAATTTCTTAAGGGAAATCTTCCCGTTTCTCTTAAAAGAAGACTCTTAGGCTTGTATCTTACCAATTCTCACATACAGTGCTCAATCCTGGTCTTTGACCGAACTTTAGAGGTCCAGGTCCAGGTTTGTCAAAAAGCTATGGAGCACAGGATGCTAGGCGTAACCCGCATGGACAGAGTACCCACTAACACCTTGCGCTCCATAACCAGAGTCAAGAATGTTGCACAGAAATCAGATAAACTAAACTGGAATTGGGCGGGCCACATCACCCGGATGTACCTGAAGAGGTGGGCAAAGATTGCCAATCAATGGATGCCTAAGGATGGCGAGAGGCCATGCGGCAGGCTTCGGAAAAGGTGGCGCGACGATCTCGACCAATTTAGCAGCACTTGGATGGCATCAGCATCTGATAGGGATAAGTAGAAGGAGTTGAGGGAGACCTTTGCCCATCAGTGGCACAGAATAGGTTAATATAAATAAAAAAATAGCAAAAAAGTGAGATTTTTTTCATAAAAAGTTATAGAGAAAAAAAGTTTTTTTTAATAAATATTTACTCACTTTTTTGCTTATAACTTCTTTAATTTAGGGCAAAAAGTTATAAAAATATATTTGTAGGCAATACAATTAGCTACAAATTATGTTTTTACAAATTTTTCGTAAGACGTATAGTTTCCGAGATATCGCGAAAAAAGTGTTTTCACCCCTTTTTCCAAGATGGCGGCCGGGGGATAAGGGTGGCGACCCCACAAACTTGAGGTTAAGCTTCTATTGACCGCCCACACATATCCCAAAAATAAAATTGCGTCCTCTAAAAAATGCATAGCTTATGTAACATTTCAATGGACTAGTAGTGATCAGTCACCATCAGGTGACATGTTTGCTGGTTTGCCGGACTTATGCTATAAAAAAGCCGAAACGCCACAAACTGCCTTGGATTACTATGACTGGGATTATTTTCATTGTTGTTATCCAGACCAATACGATTGTTCTACCACTAGAATAACAGAAAAACAACACTACAACTAAGACAGACGGTCTTAGCTTGTAAAAAAGTAATATTATGAATGGTATATACATAACATTGGTATCCAATTAACGAAACATTACCAAGAATATCTAAGCATGAAGAAACTTGCCACGATAATTTCTATTGTGACCCAGTCATTATCTTTCGACACTACGCATAGTCGATATACCACGGTCTAGCAACGTAGAAAAATGTCGTGGGGAAACTAATGATATATTACTTTGTAATAAGAGGATGCGATGAATCGAAAATTTGATACATTATTTCGCAGCTTCGACATCCTGATTGTGTGTTTTTCGTTGCATGTGTCCTAAATTAAAGTGACTTCCTAAATTAAAGTGACTCATATTATCTTTAGATAAGATACAGAGTCAGTAATTGTTGTGTAGATACTTGCATAAGCTTAGTACAAATTCTAAAACACACACCATCTTGGGAATTAATTATAAGAATATGAATTAAAAAACTCTTTGCTTAAGATTGCTAACGACAACACGAAAAAAACCTATCCAACACAACGTCTTTACTTTCAAATGTAATCGTTCTACAACGCTAAGCACACCACCAGTTTCGAATTACCATTGAAACCTCAAAAAAATCCACTCACAAACTTCCTAATAAACTCCAAAGTGATCAGACGTAGAAATTCAGAACTCGTAGCAAAAACCAAATCCACACAACTCAACAAAACCACGCGTGACAGGAATGAAAGTAACTTCCGAAGTTTAGACAAAAAAGCGCGAAGAAGTAACATCAACAAAACAGAGTTTTGTTTTAAATCTAATTTGGAAAGGCTTTTCGTGTCAAAACCCAACGACGGACCCAACACCGACGGATACAACTCAAATATCTACGCAGACTGTGGAAGTACTCATGTTTCTCGAATTTTGGGAGTTTTAATGAATCCAAAACAAGTTTAAATTTTATAATGGATCATATAATCCCTTAAAATATAATAGAAGAATGAAAATTGATATGAATATTAGTTTTTAGTTTGAACCCAAAATTGATAGGAACAAAGTATGAAATGTAGGAACCCAAGATGATTATCTACGTGGTAGAGCCTTAATACCTGTTGTACAAACTGAAGTGAATTGGGCTGGGCCTATCCGTAATGATCCATTTACTAAAAGTATACAGCTTTGCTGCTGGTTGCTTTCGTTTACATGGCCTAGTTGAAAACATTTTTCATCTAAGTCTCTCAGTTGCAGGGTCTATGCCATAAATAATCTTGCTGATTAAAACCAGGGCATAAACTTCATAAAACACCTAAAGGCAAGTAGAAACATGTAATTTCTATCACGAAAGACAGTTGATTATTATTTTTGAATAAAAAATGTATTTTGTGAATGGATCTTAAACCATCTTAAGAATATCTATTAATTGAACTGACTTTTGTAAAAAAAACTTCGCGCTCACTGGTTTCTAGCTTATTTACTTGAATAAAATGCATAATAAAAATACTTTTATGATAAATAGAGAATCCGTAGTACAGAGTTATTTTAAGAACGTGCACGAAATGTCTTTTTGGACTGCAACTTAAATAACAGTTCACTTGTTTCCCATTAGACTTTAAGATTGCCTGTCTCCGCTCGGCAATGTGTTCTTTGTATAAAATACCGCCAACCAGCTGATAATATTAAACGAGAAGTAATGTTACTGCTCTCTGCTACTCGTGTTTCGTGCCCAGAAGTTTGAGAATACGATTTTGTATTTATGTGTAAATTTGTACATTTGGAAACCGTTTTATTGTGTAATATGATGTATTTTTTTCTCTGAGAATCCTTTCTACGTAAGCGTAATAGTTATAAATACACTTTTTGGAGGTTAATAAATAACACAAAATAGGCAACTCCAGACTCCAGTAATCCGATACTAATAAACCACATAAAAAAAACTTACATCATCAATTTTAATCGGTTTTAGCATCAAATTTCAGGAATCAGGAATAATGTGATGAATATTCCTGTTTGGACAACTAAAATATCTTATCAAAAAAATTATAAGAAACGAAACCACCTTACTTTGAACTTTTAAATAGAAATTCAAACATCTCCTCAACTCGGAAACAATGCGCATTGCATACAAAAGTATCACAGTATCGGAAAATACCAAAGCAAATCACCAGGATCCTTAATTCAATAAATTGTTTCGAAAACAAGGGGGGTGGGCGGCTATAGGCACTAATTTAGACTTAGCGGGGGGAAGGTATAGGGGGAAGTTGAAACAAAACAAGAGTCAGTCTAAACCGTTCTTTTAATACAGACTAAACATTTGCATAAGTAAAGAGGTGAATTGTTACCGACAGCGATGTGGAGCAAACACAGTGGAAGCGACCAGATAAGCAGAAAAATTTAATTGATTATAATTTGAACATTATTTAAGAGTTTCAACAATAGTCTTGATAAATTGCGCAGCAACCTGTAATACTTAAGATATACGAAATATATTTACCACATTACTCCTTAGAGCATTGTGGTTGACAAGGATTATTCTCGAAAGGTTGATGTTAGACTGGCAACGAAAGTAAGATTACAAATCAAATGATTTTGAAACATGGCTGATCAATTCGCTAAGTATATTTTGTGTTTGCCCCAACATGTGAAAGGGATGGATCAATGGGTTCTCTCTGGTAAATATACCATGCTCAAGGACTTATAAATTTTTAAAACAAAAACGCATTGCCTGAGCTGGAGATTGATTTCAGATCCTTACATTAAAAACGCTGTCCATACCATTAGTTGGTTAAGGGGACAAGGAAAAAAATATAGCATCTCTTATATCTCCTACTACAGGATCCCCATAGTAAAGAATTGTTAGCTCCTAAATAAGATCCCGCCTTGAATACAAGCATTTCATTACTGCAGTACATTGTGAGTTGAAATACTAAGGATCTCAGCTCATTTCACTGAACGTTAAGACGGCTGGCTACAATTACGAATTAATGCCTTTTCAAGTCTCGCTTTGTTTAGGATATAGGGGGAGGTTTAAACATTGTGTTGGTTAAAATTATTGCGTTTTCGGTGACGTTCAGAGTTTAAGATGTATACCAAATTTTCAACCAAGGATTTGCAAATATGCGCCCAGAAAAATATTTTTTGAGCTGGAAGACTTTCTAGTAACTAGGAAGTGTCCTTATGTAGACCAAAATGAGTCAAGTATTGCTATTATATTCAACTTTGAACAATTGTACACGTTGTAGAGATAAAAACTAAATTACCCATTAAATTAACACACTGAAACTAGTTCCATTTGTGCGCGGATGAAATAGAATGGCTGGGCTGAATAAAACAAAGCGCCTAATCAAAATATTATAGCAATTTACACAACGTGTTTAAATGGAAAAGTAGAACCGTAAATATTAGAGTGTCACGTTTTAAAACTAAAGTAAGGAAAAATAAATGTCTTTATACAACAAAACATAAGCAAATTTGGTATATTTTTTAATTTGAAATGTTTCGGCTTTAATCAGTATACTCATATGCAGCTTCGATTATGGTGGCAAAATTGTGTAGACTGTCATGAGATATTATCCTTCTCACGTCTGTCGATGACTCATATTCTGAAATATATCTGTATCAGCCCATGTACGTCCCACTTCAGGGCACGGGCCTCATCTACAATCGAGTATACAATTGATAGTGTTTAGGTCATATAGTCCACAACCCTGGCCTAGTGCGGTTTGGCGGACTAAATATACCATATAAATTTTTAACAATCGCCATTTTGGACTGCTCTGCACTATCGTGAGTAATTTTATTACAGTCACTTCATCTCGTCAGTTTAAAAACAAAATTATGCGGAAATCTTTGCAGTTGATGATATAATAACGGATTTCAGCAACAAGTTTCTACCACCTCATTGAACAACGATCAACAGCAACCAAAATCTTCTTCTACTTCCTGGCGTTATCCCAGCCGGTGCTAGGTTCCACCTTCCGGCTGAATCTCATCCATTTCGCCCTATCTTCGGCATCCTCAATAGTAATGGTATTGACTTTATGGTCTATCCATTGGTTGAGGTCCTAAAATATTGAGGCCCAAATAACAGCACCAACCAAAATACAAAAATACACAAACATGACAATTTATATTACATTAAAAATTTAACACTTTAAAACTATTACAATTATTTTACATTAAAAAGTTTATCTCTCCGAAAAATCAACTTTCATCCATAATTTCAACGACTTTTTCACCATCATCATTACCAGAACTATCATCGCCAATCTCTAAAACTGATACGATAGGTTTATGGTAGCTGAAGTAAGAAACGAACAGTTTTGATTCGAACCTATTTAAATGTCTAATAAAGACCGCATCAATAGTAGTTTTGTATTTCGTTGTGCTAAGATTGCGATCATTCGACATAGTTAAACCAAATTCATTATTTAAAAATTCAATTAATTGTTGATTTTTATCGTCTGCGAAGTTTATGTTGAAATCTCCACTCAAAATCATTGGCAATTCATCAAAGCTTTATAAACTGACAGCTAACTGACAGCTGTCTACTCTCCATCCGTCTTACGCTTTTTCGATCAGGTCACGTGTCCTGACGCGAGTTTAAGATTTTATACCCATTACAGAAAAAGTGCTCAACGCCGCTAAAGAAGTTTTCACTTCAAAAAAACACACACACATAGTGCAACTCCATCTCGCAATCAGTTAATACAACCAAGACTGCAGTACCATAAGAATGTGGCTTTCATAAGCCACAGTTTAAACAACAGTGTAAACTGGATATATTGAGACTTAACATCTTATGTCAATGAATCATCTTGTCTCATGAAATACCAAGCATTGCTTTGTAATTCATGGCGTTGTTTGATTTTGCTACTGTTCATGAGCGGTCATATCGCTAATCATCAAGGGAACGGCATACTCGTCTCGCCATTAATTTGAATAAAAAAGGCAATTAAATTAAACCATTTTTCACTTTGAAAGCGTATACGGAAGCCTTAATGCAGCTAAGTGCCTGCAGTTTAGTATTTTAATAAGAAACTATGGGACGGAGATTTAATAAAACGTCATCATTGTAGCGTAGAACTGAATCAAATTAAGCTGCCGGCTGAGGTGCGATTAATCCTGTGGGAAGGTTTGCAGAAGCTTACTGCGACGGTTCTAACTGTTGAATTGTTTCATTTTGGAAGTCTAACACTTGTAATGAAAAGCAATTATGGGAATCAGGATGTCTGGGTTTAGTGATAGGTTGGAGAATGTTGGTAAAATAATTAGGTTATGTATGTTAAATTACGTCCAATATGTGTTTGATAATCTTGATCTCATAATAATGAATATGTTAGTTATAGTTAGACGTTCATTGGTATTTCTCACGCAAAAAATCTGTGCCATAATAAACTCTAACATAATATATCAAACGAATGCTCATCCTTAAAGCTTTTTGAGCTTTTAATGTCAGTCAGATTCAACAGATTTAAAATAACACAGTCGTTACAAATACGTGTCATTACATGAATTAATTATTTCAGTCAGTATAATTGTTTAAGGACAAGAAATAATTAATTATTTTGTTAGTTATCTTTCACTGTCATACATACATCTTAATCTACAGAATATATTTAACATCCTATTCTTAAACGAGTAAGCTTTTTACCATTAATCCAACTTCCGAGGCCTATAATCTCGTTTACAAAAATGTACGGAATTAAACTTCGAAAAGTGGCCGTTGTAATGAAAAATAAGTGGAAACATTCAGCCGGTTTAAAACAGGGCAACTTCGGTGATAAATAGGCGAAGTTTGTTGTGGTAATTAACTAAACTTTAACTGGAACTAGAATACCTGCTTTATACTAAACCTCTTTAGCTACAGCATTGTTAATAATTTTATATAGGGGAATATTTGGATAAATTTGTGAGAATTTAATCTAGTTTCTATGATAAGGCTATCTTCAACAGACAAGCATACATAGTGTTAATGGTTTAAAATCATTTTTTTGCACATAAACGAGTACAATAATGCATACATATGGACATAGTTAATGTACAGTCAACGACAAAAGTCGTTGAGCATATTCAAAACGCCAAAAGTCTTGCACACATGAAGCAACAAAAGTGGTTGACCAGGTTCGGCCACAAAAATTCGTGAACACCTTAAGGTTACAAAAGTTTCTGAGCAACAAGAGCAACAAAATTCCTAAACACGCCAATATTACATAATTCAATGAACACTTGTAAAAAGCAAGTTTGCAGTAGATGTGTTCATCTACTTTTGTTGCTTTGTAATACAATTTATATTTTTTGCTTTTCTCTGCATTGACTTATTTTGTGTTTTTGTGAAATAATATATATTTACGCGAAGTTTAAATGTTGTTCTTGTTCGTCTGTTATAATACGTGCCTAATGTTATTCATACCGTGCTGTTGATGTTGCAAATATTATAATAAAAACTTACATAAAATAAGAAAATTTAAATTACTCTCTGTACTACTTGTACTTGTGTGTACGATTTCGGAAATAATTTAAAAAAGTAAATACAAAGATAATAATAACATATATTGATCGAAAAAATGAATTCAAAATATATCTAAAAAGGGTAGAAATATTTAAAATTTTGTGTGGCCTCCATTTGCTTCGATGACGGCCTGTAGTCGGCATTGAATAGAATTTACCATATTTGCACACACATCTCCTCCTCTGAATGTATCCCATATGCGTTCCACGTGCCTTATAATGCCTTCCTTCGTACGTGGCGTGTCGGGCTCCCAGGCTTGGACAATGAGACCCCATAGATTTTCTATGGGGTTCAAGTCTGGACTCTTCGGCGGGAACGGCATCTCTATAACAGCATTTTCATTATTGCAGAACCATGCTTGACATCTTCTAGCTTTGTGCACGGGGCTGTTGTCGTGGACGAGGTGTATTGGCTCCGATACGTGCATTCTAGCCGTAGGAAGTAGCAGGTTCTCCAACAGATCTATATAGCCTTCGCTATTCAAGCGGCCGGTCATTTCTGTCAGCTCACCGGGACCCGATGCACTCATCCAGCCCCAAAAACCAACGCTAATACGGACGCTCGATCGATTAGCTCTGATATTTCTGGGGTTATATCTCTCACCAGCTAATCGCCAAAGAGTGCATCTTCCATCTTCCTATGATTGGAACGTTTTTTCGTCCGCGAAAACGACTTGTGAGAAAAAAAAAAAGCAAAACACCCAACAGTCACATACATACCTACACTACACTACAGACTTTTCGGTCCCACAAACACCCAGACTAGGAACTAATACCTGTGGTTCACAAAAATATTTGATTCGGTGCAGGGATCGAAAACGTAGCTCAGTTTGTTAGATGCCGGCTGTGAAACTGAGGCCGCAGGCTTATTTTCAATTTTATTTATTTTTGTCCCATATACCACAGGTTTCTTTTAATCCAGGCATTAAGTTGCAGTTTATTAATGACTATAGACTGCAGTCAATTATATTTTAATGATATATTTTTTTCAGAGAAATACCGTATACCTGTGGACAAGACGGTGGGATTCTGAAGGTTTGATTGAAACATCTAAACGTACTGGTAGACCGAGGAAAACTAGAAGAGTTCAAGATGTTGATATTGTTCGGCGTTTCCAAAGCAGCGGCTTCACTCGTGTATCGACGGTCGCAGCAGACATGGGTCTATCGACACAAACAGTTAGTCGGCGGCTGAAAGAACACGGCTTTCATAATCGAGTTCCAGCGAGAAAACTTATTTTAACAACACAGCACAAACTGGAACGCCTGCAATTTGCCGAAAGATTTCTGAATTTCGATTTCTCACAAGTCGTTTTCGCGGACGAAAAAACGTTCCAATCATAGGAAGATGGAAGATGCACTCTTTGGCGATTAGCTGGTGAGAGATATAACCCCAGAAATATCAGAGCTAATCGATCGAGCGTCCGTATTAGCGTTGGTTTTTGGGGCTGGATGAGTGCATCGGGTCCCGGTGAGCTGACAGAAATGACCGGCCGCTTGAATAGCGAAGGCTATATAGATCTGTTGGAGAACCTGCTACTTCCTACGGCTAGAATGCACGTATCGGAGCCAATACACCTCGTCCACGACAACAGCCCCGTGCACAAAGCTAGAAGATGTCAAGCATGGTTCTGCAATAATGAAAATGCTGTTATAGAGATGCCGTTCCCGCCGAAGAGTCCAGACTTGAACCCCATAGAAAATCTATGGGGTCTCATTGTCCAAGCCTGGGAGCCCGACACGCCACGTACGAAGGAAGGCATTATAAGGCACGTGGAACGCATATGGGATACATTCAGAGGAGGAGATGTGTGTGCAAATATGGTAAATTCTATTCAATGCCGACTACAGGCCGTCATCGAAGCAAATGGAGGCCACACAAAATTTTAAATATTTCTACCCTTTTTAGATATATTTTGAATTCATTTTTTCGATCAATAAATGTTATTATTATCTTTGTATTTACTTTTTTAAATTATTTCCGAAATCGTACACACAAGTACAAGTAGTACAGAGAGTAATTTAAATTTTCTTATTTTATGTAAGTTTTTATTATAATATTTGCAACATCAACAGCACGGTATGAATAACATTAGGCACGTATTATAACAGACGAACAAGAATAACATTTAAACTTCGCGTAAATACATATTATTTCACAAAAACACAAAATAAGTCAATGCAGAGAAAAGCAAAAAATATAAATTGTATTACAAAGCAACAAAAGTAGATGAACACATCTACTGCAAACTTGCTTTTTACAAGTGTTCATTGAATTATGTAATATTGGCGTGTTTAGGAATTTTGTTGCTTTTGTTGCTCAGAAACTTTTGTAACCTTAAGGTGTTCACGAATTTTTGTGGCCGAACCTGGTCAACCACTTTTGTTGCTTCATGTGTGCAAGACTTTTGGCGTTTTGAATATGCTCAACGACTTTTGTCGTTGACTGTACTTAATACTCGTAGAAACTTATCTAGAACAAAACAAATTGCTCAGTAAAGTGCAGCGAAAATGATCGAAATGCTAAGACAATTGAGGGCCGACCTATAATTATGTGCGGGTCATGCAATATCCAAGACAGTAGGGAGAGGCCGACAGTTGTAGGCACTGTACCGTATAATCAAAGAAATATTATTACTATGACGGATTTTATTTTTCCAATTTAGGGATTTTTCTAGGATACAGAACCTCAAAAAAAAATACTCAAAATAAGTAGACGTTAGAAGTTCAACATGTTTGCCTTTTGACAGCCTTTAAGGTCTTTTACCTTAAAAACACGTGAAAATATAATCAAATCAATTATAAAATTAAAAGTATTTAAAACTACTGGTGGCAGGTTTTTTATATTGTGAGAGGCCGCCTGGGTAGGTTCTATCGCAATGTCTATTGATCTCGCCAAACAGTAGTATAAACGTACTGTTATGTTCCTGTTTGAAGTTCATTGAAGCTAGTAACTACTGGACATATTGAGATATATCGATAAGCGGTCGTATCGCTTACCATCAGGCGAATGTCATGCTCGTCTCGCCATATATAGCAATAAAAAAACTCCTATAACCATTTTAAATTTTAAATTGACTACACTTTGGAAGCAAATTATTGTAAATTTTGGTCATACTTTTTGTTCCTTATACTCTAGAACATGTCCATATTCCTCTAATGAAATTCAACTACGTACCCATGTTACTGTTAAGGTAGCTTGACAGTTCTCCTCAGTAAGTGAGAGAGACATTTGTGCTTCGTAATGATACTAACGCCTACACGCGACTACTCGGTAAACTCGGTAACTCGGTGGAGTGGTTACATTTATTACTGACTTGGCTGTTTTAACTAACAAACATAGAACTGAGAAGTATAAAGTACACAGTAGTCTAGAACAATCTATCTTTATAAAAATAGTCTAAAGGGATTGCCAATTAAATCAAAAGGTTTTCTACTTTTTTGTTACATTGATTTAGTAAACAAATACAACATGCAATTCTTGCAATGCAATGCACATTCTTGTAAAAGTATATTTATTTCTGTAATAAGAAGGTAATAGTATTATCAGGCTCGTAAATTATGTATAAATAATGACGTTGACTAGGCCAGCGTGGTGGACTATATGGCCTAACCACTCTCAATCGTACTATCGATTGTAGAGGAGGCCCGTGCCCTGCAGTGGGATGTATATGGGCTGATACAACAAAAACAATAACGTTGATCCTGCCTTGCGTATTAAATAAATAAAAACTTACACCCATCAGTCACATACATCGCTCTGACTCCACTGTAAGATCGATTCTTGGGTCATGGGTATCAAAAACTACGAGACTTTTCGGTCTCACAAACAAACAGACTCAAAACAAATACCTGTGGAGCAGACTAAATTATTATTTCTCTCGATGTGGTGATCGATCTCGCGACCTTCCGTTTGACAGCCGGCGTGTAACCAACTGAGCCACGCCATAAATTTCGAAAGTACCATGTTTTCTTTTTGGAGCGTTCTTCATTAAAACTTACTACATACATCGCACTATTAGATGTACTTATCAATAGGTGCCAGAGTGATCACTTTACCGAGTTATAAAAAAATATTATTTTGCATGCTATTTTATTGGTTGTCAAACAAAGTGGCGTTTCCCCTATAATCATGTCCTTGATATTAAGAAACGCGTAACATTCGTCTAGTATCAGGAAGCCGGCAGGGTATATGACCCGCTTTTTGCTTAACACTTTTATAATATTTATACTGATAAATAATAATAAGCCGGATGTGTATCAAGGTCATCGATATGTTATCGTTTCGGTAATATCATAGTAAGTCCAGATGTTTTTAAATGGTACACACATTTATAAACTTTAGACACATGTACAAGAGTGTGAGACGTGAGTAGTCTACATTTAATAGGTTTTGAAAGTATATTTTCTTAGTTCGATGTTTAGATATTTAAATAGAATAATGGTAAGGTTAAGCCTCGATCTCGCTTATGTAGTGCGGATTAGTGGATGTTGTTATATACCATTCAACTCTTTGATATCCATATTTTCTTACATCGCCAAGTGACAAATAAAAAAAACCAGAGCACTTAAAAATATAGTGTAAATTTTTTGTGCCCCATTCACATCTTTCAACTCACTCTGCACCAAGCGGTCTTATAGCAAATAAAAATTTTACTACACCAAATATTTGAGGATATTGAACAAACACTTGGCTGCATGAAAAATACAATAACCGTCGGTTCGTCTCGTGCTAATAGCCGGCAGGTGCACGGAATTGTTTAGGTGTTGCAGCCTTATAACCTGACTGTTATGGATATAGCGTTACTGCCAGTATTGCAATATCGAACTGTTGTTTTAACACATAAACTGAGCAATTTCTACTGGCTTGGCTGTGACTGCACCTGTTGGGAAGTACAATGAAGTTTGGATTGATCTTCGTGATGACAGGTTATCTCTAGCCATTCACAATTACGTGAATGATCGGTTCAATAGAGAAGTTCTCTTCTGAGAAAACCGAGGTGAAGTATAATAGGTTTTCTGTTGCGTTATATTCGAGCGGTGACATTATTAGGATTTCGATAGCTTTATCTAGATTTATTTTTTACGTTTTGATATATACTGAATTTAATACTTTGCCGATTATCTTAAAACACATTTTTAAACCCTCCATCCATATGATCTGGGTACCATCCAACAAATACTCAAGACCGATACGCATATTCCTAATTTTGCAAAAAATATTGAAATGTTTTGTGGTTTATAGAAAATAGAGGGCAATTTTTGGTCTCCATACCTTAATTCGAGATAATTTTACAATACGGAATATTCAATGTAGCTTGGGGCTTCAACTAGTAAGTACATCCAATATACAAACTACCATCATTAACCAGGCTGCCAATTTCTAATCATCTTAAACAAACTCAAAATCAAAACATAAAAATTATGTAAGTGATCTTACAAAGACGAACATTAAAACAAACAGTGGATATGAAACTATGAAGTCGCGAAAATGACTTTATTTGTTGTGGAAACGGGACCGGAAGCGAGTGTAAATTGCCCTCTGGAACCGGAAATGGTTTATCATAGGCTTTGTACTGCGCACGATGGCGTTCAAATGTTTTGGACGGTCTCACACGGAATATTTTATTATTTCATAGCTGTTTATTAAATTATGAGATTTTCCTCGTATGACTATTTTAGTCGTGTTTTTGGGTATGAATTTAGTTTTAGGAAGTATGTCATATTTTGAATATCTTATTACCATTTGTCTGTTATTTAGAATGTTAATTAATTGAAGTGATGTTACTGAATTAATATTACTTCCAAAACATACTACTCTCAATAACGCTCTAGCTTAAAATAATTAATTGCTTAAAGCCATTAGGATCACTAGTAATATAATTCTACCAATTATCCCAATCGCTGTCACATTGATACAGTTTGTCACCTTCAATTCCGATACATGAATAAAGATAATAGAACTACTGACGCAATAGCTAAATCCATTGAATGCTTCCCAAACAACCAGTTAGCGAACCAATCCGAGCGTTAATTGAGACGGTTACAATTGCTCTGTTGCTCTTGTCGATACTGCGATCTGAATTGTCAACGATTATGCTTATGTCTTCTTGCTAATCTAACATTTCAATGTTAGGCTTGGTTGGATCAATAATATATACGTTGCTGTATGGGTATCTGTGTCTATAGTGGTGAAGGAAAACATCGTGAGGAAATCTACATACCATAGCGATTTCTAAGAATTCCGAACTCGCATCAGGCCAGCGTGGTGGATTATATAGCCTAACTCACAATCGTATTCTCGAATTTAGAGGAGGTCCATGCCCTGAAGAGAAAAGTGTATGGGTGGATGCGGTACCTATGAGAGCATGTATAATTTCTGAACCTTATGCATATTGGTTTGATTCTCAGACCAAGAAATATGATTTGAGTAAAAGATACCGGTTTTTCAACACCCAGTTAGCGAATCAGTTGGGGTGATCACTGAGACGGTTCCAGATGCTCTGTTGCTCTTATCGATACTACGATCTGAATTGTAAACGATTATGATTACGTCTTCGAGCTTATCCCTATGATATAAATTTTTAATTTTTGAGAATTTAAAATATTTTTGTTGAGTCGGTTTGTATTATATTTCTAAGTCATTTTGATCCTTATTCCATCGTTGCATCGACGTTAAATGTAAATCTTCAACACGAAATATTAAACGACTTATACATTTATTTGGTTTAAAGAAAGGTAGAGTCGAGAGCGAATAAGCTGCGGCCACAAGACTACCATTTTAAAAAATGCAATTTATTCGATTTTTATATAATTTTATCTTAAATATTTGTTTCTAAGTAATCTGTACTTAGATCTAAATAGGTATATATTAAAAATCGTTTAAAATTCAGTATAAATGAAAGAAAAATACCTACTTTTTGGTTTACTTACTATTACTACAATAAGAATATTACGCAATTTACGGAAGCCGTGAATATATTATATTTTATTTTGGTATAACGCTTTATTTTATTCAAATTAAATTCACAAAAAAAAAATAGCATAAAATACAAAACATTATTAATGCTGGCCTTGATACAAACAGCGCGGCGTCAAAACGAATAATAAAATATATTTTCCTGAACTACAATAAATTACAATCTAGAATATTAAAAATAATTATAATAACCTTGATCTAAAAACCCATTCTAAAAAATAAAAATATTCAAACTCCACACATTGTTTCGGAAAACGCACCAAGAGATGGCGCCACTACAAAAATAGATCGCGGTATGGTTTCGTTCACAAGTTGGGTATATAAGGGTCGGCCGACTCGGCAATCGGTGCCATCAGGAGGGTCTTAACTGACTCGACTGAACAGCGAGTGATGAGTCTGGAAATGATCTTATTGATTACACTCCGCTCGCCCGCCATCTCAACTATCGCAGAGGTGCGGGGGAATATCTGACGCTGTTTTTGGCCGCCTTAAATTCTCTATTAGGGATGAGATATACTTGCAAAATTAAATACCAGGGCTTCTAAGTACGAGTACGTAAAAATACTAGGGTTCAAAACCAGGTTCTAAAATACTTAAAAGTATTTTGTTAGTATGAGTCGGCAACCCTTCGCGTCCCAGCCGCGGCGCAGCGTCTATAAAATACTTGCATAGGAATTCAATCCGTATTCCGTAACGAATAAGGAGCAACAATGCATAAATGAAAAAAATACTTTGAAGTATTTTCTATTCACGAATACGATTGTGATTCTTATTTATATGAAGTTAAGGATAGTTTTTCTATGGAAGTATTTTTATGTATAGTGTTCCAAGTTCTTCGCGCACCGACGTATAGCGGCGCCTAAATTTGAAAATACTTGCATAGGAATTCAACCCGTATTTGATGGTACATAAAGAGCAAAATAGTATGAATAAAAAATACTTTGAAGTTCAAAGTATTTGTTATTGACAGATACGATTGTGGTTCTTATCTATATTAAGTTATGAATCGTTTTCCTATGCAAGTATTTCCATGTACAGTTTTCAGGGCTCTGTGCATATCGACGTATGGCAATACTTTCATACTTGTAAGTATTTTCTGCTCGTACCAGGGCGCCGTACTTCGAAGTGAATACCTGGTTTTAAAACCTGGTATTGTAAATACGTCTCATCTTTAATCTCTATAAATTTATTGGATATAGGAAATGATTTTTTCTCACCATTAAATTCTTGTAACATATAACAATAATTTACAACTAATGTCTTATGTCGTAGCTCTAGCTCTACCGAAGAATAAATATTAAACTCTACGGCCGTTTGTCCACCGCCACCATCACCGAGAACGAGATTATTTCGGGCCGAATTTAAGATGACGTGACGGCGATCGTTTGTCCACTGCGCCGATATATATACATATCCTTTTATTTATTGTTTATACAAATTTTATGATAAACAAAAAAAAAATACCGGCCCGTCATTAAACCGTTCCGAGTTGTAGCGGTCACGCCGAAGTACTCGGCCGGGATAACGGTTCTCGGGTGACGGACGTGCGGTGGACACATGGCCATAGTAAATGTATGTCCGCTAAATCGGCGCCGTCATCTCGTTCTCGGTGACGGTCCGGTGACGGCGGCGGTGGACAAACGGCCTATCTCTACAAGGCGCGCTCAAGGGGTACATGAGTCATGTGACATCATACAGGGCAGTATATCATTTAATTATGTAATTACTGTACCTAATATTATTCATTTAATATTACTTACTAGTAGTAGTAGTAGTAATAGTAACTAGTTAATACTATTTTAATTCTTTTAGCGTAAAAATGTCCTTGAATGCGCACTGCCCAGTAGGTATTTTTTTAGTCAGCGACACGACGCTTGTTAGGCGGTTAGGTTAGGGCACGACGTATTCATTTTTGGATCCCGGCCGCTGCCACCGCTTTATTACAATTTTTACCTTCAACCGTGGTTGAGTTTGGCTATTTCAAGTTACAACTCGTTAGAAGTGTCATGAATAAGTAACAGATGTTCGAATTAATAAATATTTATTTAAAAAAACACGTGACAATGTAACAAATTGGTTATAGCGGGATTAATTTAATCTGACCGCGGTATTTTGGTAATCTTATTTATTTTATTTATTTATTTACACTTTATTGCACAAAAAGACAACAAATACAAAGAGAAATTACATATATAAAAAGTACAATTGGCGGTCTTATCGCCGAAAGGCAATGTCTTACAGACAACCATGGGATGGATTTAAGAGTAGGATAATCTTCCGCAAGATTATAATACCTATTGCCTAATATTACATTAATTGATTCTTTGTTCATTTTGTTTCGGGAACTGAACCCAAACCTTAATCAATTTTTTGCGTATTTAAACTAAAAGTAATCTGGTCTAACTATAAAATCAATATATGCTGATGAATAAAATAACACTAGTCAAAAGTAACAATTAACATAAAAATGTGTATGTAGCTGTATCAGCTCATATAATTATGTACCTACATCACACTGCAGGGAACCGGCCTCCAGTAAAATCGAGAGTACCACTGAGAGGGCTAGGCCGCATAGTCCAGCACGCCGCGATGGCGAATGCGGGTTGGCGGACTTGTAGACCCATTAATTCTTCAGAATTTCTATAGTTTAAAGGTTTCCTCACGATGTTTACTATACTGTTATAGTGCGTGGTGATTAATTAAATATACACATGACTCCAAAAAGTCAGGTCAGGGGTGTGCCCTTGGATTTGACCCCTCATCCATCATGCACATGTAAGCAGTCACGTTCCGTTACCAAAATACCAACACGCATTTTTCACACAAATAAGTGTAGGAATTTAAACAGTTCAGATTATTTTCGTTCCCCCGCTGCGTTGACAGATATAGCGGCGCCTGAAACAATTTAGCTGCAAATGTTCAGATAAATATAATTGTCATGTTTCAAATTAAAGTTTATACAACTTAATTTTATTTAACATTCAAAGTTAAATTAGAAAAGGTCACTAATCCTGTCGGAGAAGACAGTTGGAATTGTTTTTGACATTTGTAAATATTTAACAAAAAATATTTCATAGTGACGATGTATGAAACAATACAATATGCATCAGCATTTGAATTGGCAATAGCGTGAAGCTCCCTCTGCGGTCACACAAAGTTAACAGATAAAGTAAAACATATATAAATATAATCTATACCGGGTATCTCAAGACTGCTACCGAAAACGAAGCCGGGTGGTAGTTTTAGTGTCTACAAACACAATGCAACTAAAAATTTCGCAAAGAAACGCGACAGTTATTTTATATGATTTTTAAATATCGTCATTTTTGGGTGGTAAATCCATAGTTTTTGCTTAAGTAATAATTTAAACTCTTTCATACCTTAGATTATTTATAAATAAAAGGGTACACACTATTATTTTAGGAAAAAAATGCATTTACCACCCAAATAGGGTCATTAGAAAAAAATTACAAAAAAAAAATTGGCGCTTTTTTTCGCAACTTTTTCGGTGGATTGTGTCTGAAGTCGCTTAAACTACCACGCGGCTTCGTTTTCGGTAGCAGTCTTGATATACCCTGTATATATACAAATGAAACCCGTTTCGCGTTGTCACGGCATCACGTGTGAACGGCTGAACCGATTTGGCTTATTTTGGTCTTGAAATATTCGTGAAAGTCCTGGGAAGGTTTTAGGAGTGAGAAAAATTGGAAAATTTCTAAGGAACATACTAAAAACCTTTTTTTTTGGGTATCGTTCAAGCGTGATGCGTCCAGCCAATATAGGTGATCTTTGTTCATTTGACGGGAGACGTAAAAGACGGTCAAGCTTCAACAACCATCCAACGTAAAATGATCTATCTTTCCATTGTCTTTCATTGACGGCTGACGAAATAGAACAAAATTCAAAAAATGTGTACATCGTGTATATAATATTATTTAGATACGGCGTCTTGCGCGTAAATTTATTAAATGTAAAATAAAACGATGTCCATATTTACCAAAATAGCCCATTGTTTTTTGAGATTATTGCAACAGTTTTAAACAAGGTATACTCTATCGAAGCGTTTTGCCGGAGTACACCAAAATATATCTTATTATAATTTTTAGTTTTCATAAACGACATTGTTTTTTGAATTGGTACTTTTAGATGCGCTGGGGGACAAATTTAAATTCCGCATTAGTATTGTTTTCAGACTCAAGAATAAAAAAAATATTGGTAAGTTGATGCCGTATCTAGACATTATAATGAAACGATATGCAGTTTTATATTTTTAAATATTTGTTTTGTTACTTACGTCACCTGGTAAGGCAGTATGAAGGTTTTATTAATTTGTATATGGTAACGTACTAGACGCGACTGCCAACAAGTTAACGATGGTCACGGGTTCAAATCCCAGGGCACACCTCTGACTTTTCGGATTAATTTCTTCGAGAAATAAAATCCGCCAACCCGCACTAAGCCAGCGGGGTGGACTATATCTTCTTTTATAATATAAAAATGAATCGCAAAATGTGTTGGTAAGCGCATAACTCAACAACGCCTGGACCAATTTGGCCAATTCTTTTTTTTATGTTTATTATTACTTTATTACTAACCAAAAGTAATGGCGTGCAATATTATTTGGAAAAACAGCATTTTGGTACTGAAATAAGGGAAGGAATATTGATGGACAATAAAAAACGCTAAAGTTTGTAATGTCAAAATTTTATAAGGCAATCTTTATATGTACATGTATATGGAAAGACGGGATATAATAGAGTGGAAGGTACAGGAGAGGGCTGGGATAGCTGACAGATTTAATAGGACGAAATATAAATGCACGTTATAAGACGGGATGGACAATAAAGAGAAAGGACGGGATGGATTGGGAAGAGACTGAACAGACGGATGAGACGGGATTGAGCCGGACAGTAGGACAGCTACGTCAAGTTTAGGTATACAAGAGTTTATACGAAAAATAACATGTATTTGGTGTGGAGTGGAATCAAAAAATATATGCACCCAGGCGAAGCAGGGCCGGGCCGCTAGTAATATGATATAAATAAAAGTTGTTATACGTAGATGAATAATTACTTGCTTTATTGATGGAAGAGTCACATTAAAACGCTTAATATTCGGAGTAAAATAAATAATTTAGTTCCATAATATTCTTTTGCTAGCGATAGGTGTAAAATAGATTGTGTATCTTATTTCTTATTATAACTCGGGTACAAAAAATGAGCGGCATCTAAAGACGCCCTTCACTTCGATTTAGTTTTTTTGTTCAACCCTTTTCCTGAGCAAATACCATGAAGGCTTACAATCATCAATTAAACAGCAAAAACTACTTAACCTTATACATTTAATTCATAATGAGATTGTTGAGTAACGGCCCATCCTATCTACGATATAGATATTAATGTATAATGTCCGCCACACTGGTCTAAATCAAGTCATTAGATCCCACAGGCTTTCAAAATGATGACTTTTGTGTACGAGAAGCCTCCCATATTAAAAGGAGAACCTACGCGTGATTTTTCGATGTCACACCATAGGTATGAAGCCCAGGGAGTTTTTTGGAAGTTACTCAAGCGCGTCAGATGAATACAAAGGAGGTTCCTTGCATCCTATTGAGTACCTCTACCCATATATAGGCTCTTTATGTAGGAACGTGCGTCCATGACAGCTATTCAGATTAGTAAAATAATATTGAACATCGAACATACAGCAGCGCGTCAGATTAAGAAATGGTAGGTAGTTGCAAAAAGCGCTCTATTGAATTCTTCGAGCGTGGATACATTTTTTAAAATAAAGTTATGTTAGAATTATGTATTAAATATAATCTAACGATAACCACAAGCCGAAATAAAAATCATCTAAGGAAATAGGATCGCGCAGATGGAATAAAATAATATAAAAAATATATATCATAATTTCCCAAACAAATTATTTTCAAATATTAAGATAATTTTATGTCCATAAATGGTCAAATTTTATAGTTACAAAACGATTCAAGTTGTTAGATTAAGAGTATTTCTTTAAATAATCGTCAGATTTTAAGAGATTTTACACTCGAGTATTTCAAGAATGTTTTTTTTCATTTTTCAAACTTTTAACCTTTTTCTTATCATCTAAACTACAAAATGTCATCGTTCCGACGATACTCAAGCCACTCCCAACCTCATCAGCTCTCTGACTAACCAAGCATTGTATAAAAATGTAACTTGGTACAAATCTAGGGCTCAGTTGCATAAACTTACTTTGACAATAACTTTGATTTTAACAATGCTATCGTCATACATTTGAGACGTATTTGACATTGCTGATGTATGGGATTGATATTTTCGAAGTCAAAGTTGTGAGCAAAGTTAGTTTGTGCAATTGGTCCTTCACCGCTTTCTCTCCTTTTCAAGTATATTTTAACCACAGCACTTTGAAGGCTGTCAAATCAAATTATTATTGTTATTATCTATCACTTCGTTACATTTTACATTCAAACATAAACTCACGCCTTTTACGCAGAAGGGGTAGTCATAGGTGCCAGTACACCCACATTTCGCCTTGTATGCTTTAAAATTTCGCTAAAATAATTACAAGTTATAAAGTTTATTTAAAAAATACACGTAAATCAGGAAATATTTCACGTCTATTATACTAACACAAATATAGGAAGGCTTACGTTTGAAGATCGTTACAGATCCAACCTGCAGAATCAATCGCATGACTCACGACCCACGGGCCTTTAGTTTTTTATTTGATCATTTAAAAGCTTTGTGAATGTGTAGGCCGTGCGACTGACACAAGTGCGATCTTTTGATTTTCATGCCGTATATATTTTATGATAGCCTAGAAGGTAGACGGATTACCTAACTGGCAGGAATGCCCTGGTTGCATTCTTCTATTAGGTTGATGTAGTAGCTATCTGAGGGAGGCATATTTTCAACAGTGGTATTCGTCTAGTCTATAGTCCTGACCCATACTAAGATCGAGTTTTATGTCGTGGGTATAAGAAGCTACAAGAGGCTTTCGGTGTCACATACACCCAGACACGAAATAAATATTTGTGGTCCGCACAAACATTTCTCGGGTGGGGGGGATTGAGTAGGCCGTCTCTTATTTCACAGGCGGCATCTAACCAACTGCGCCACAGAGACTGTCACAATGATAATAAATGTTAGTACTTGATCTAAATGATACATTACTTGACTAATCGTGTGGGGAGACCTCGAAAAGATCAAGTTTCTTTTCTGCTACTCGTAAGTCCTATCGCTGTTGTACATTTACGTTGGTGCGACTTAATATTTTTATGAGTATTGCAGAAAAGTGGCTTATAATTTTACGGCCAGCCGAGTGCCTGAATTGCTTCTTATAAAATAGGGCAATTTCTGTTTATCACGCTAGTTTAATGCGGGATTTTTTTTATGAATACTCTCAAGTTTGAAAAGTCAAGAGGAAGCTTGAACACCGTTAAATAAAACCATAAACAGCGCTTTCAACCTATTTAGAAATGTATTGCATTCGACAGATGATACCGCTTTTTTATTCAATTAATATATTTTTTTTTTCTATTCTGAATATTTGCAGTGGTATTAAGAGAGATCGAGAGGTTCTACGGACAGCTTTACACCTCGGTTGCCGAACCTACTGTTAGCTCGGCCGAAGACCCGAGAGCCGAGTTAATCCGACACTTTAGCGATGATATCCCGGACATCAGCCTGTTTGAGATTGAGATGGCCCTCAAACAACTTAAAAACAACAAGGCGCCGGGTGAGGACGGAATCACTTCAGAGCTTCTGAAAGCGGGCGAAACGCCGATACTAAAAGTCCTTCAGAGGCTCTTCAATTCCGTTCTCCTCGAGGGCTCAACGCCGGAGGCATGGAGCAGGAGCGTGGTGGTACTGTTCTTCAAAAAAAGTGATAACACTTTGCTGAAGAACTACAGGCCCATCTCGCTCCTGAGCCATGTCTATAAGTTGTTTTCAAGGGTCATCACAAATCGTCTCGAAGGCATGTTTGATGACTTCCAGCCTCCCGAACAAGCCGGTTTCCGAAAAGGCTTTAGTACCATAGACCATATTCATACGCTACGGCAGGTTATACAAAAAACCGAGGAGTATAACTTGCCGCTTTGTTTAGCGGTTGTGGACTATGAGAAAGCCTTTGATTCGATCGAGACCTGGGCTGTGCTACAGTCTCTTCAGCGGTGCCACATAGACTATCGGTACATCGAAGTGTTGAGGTGTATATACAACAACGCCACCATGTCGGTCCGAGTACAGGATCAGAGCACGAAGGCTATTCCACTACAGAGAGGCGTGAGACAGGGAGCTGTCATATCTCCGAAACTGTTCACTGCCGCGCTGGAAAATGCCTTCAAGCTCTTGCAGTGGAAAGGATTCGGCATCAACATCAACGGCGAGTAT
The DNA here is from genome assembly GCA_009982885.2 of Hyles vespertilio. Taxonomy (NCBI): domain Eukaryota; kingdom Metazoa; phylum Arthropoda; class Insecta; order Lepidoptera; family Sphingidae; genus Hyles; species Hyles vespertilio. Next base: position 78,946 of record WUWR02000086.1, read on the forward strand.
ATTACTCACCTTCGATTTGCCGACGATATTGTAGTCTTGGCAGAATCGCTGGAAGACCTTAGCTCTATGCTCGAAGACCTTAATCGAGTCTCCCAACAGGTGGGTCTTCTTGGTGGGTGGGCAGCGTTCGGGAAACTTCGCGACGTCTTCTCGTCCAAAATACCTCAGTGCCTAAAATCGAAAGTCTTCGATAGTTGTGTGTTACCAGTGATGACATACGGCACCGAGACGTGGCTTCTCACTGTGGGCCTCATTAAAAGGCTCAAAGTCACTCAACGAGCCATGGAGCGGGCTATGCTCGGTGTTTCCCTACGAGATCGAATCAGAAATGAGGAGATCCGTAGGAGAACCAAGGTTACCGACATAGCCCATAGGATTGGCAAGTTGAAGTGGCAGTGGGCCGGGCACATTGCTCGTAGAACCGATGGCCGTTTGGGCCGAAAGGTTCTCGAGTGGAGGCCACGTACAGGCAAGCGAAGTGTCGGACGCCCGCTTACAAGGTGGACGGACGATCTGACTAAGGTCGCAGGAAGTCGCTGGATGCAGGCCGCTTCCAACAGGTCATTGTGGAGATCATTGGGGGAGGCCTATGTTCAGCAGTGGACTTCCTGTGGCTGATATGATGATGATGATGATGAATATTTTATACCGGGTATATCAAGAGTGCTACCAAAACGAAGCCGGGTGGTAGTTTTATTATTATTATTATTATTTTATTTAAATCTTTATTGTACACAAACTTAACAAGAACATAGCTTAACAGAAATAATAATAACAAAGTACAAATGGCGGTCTTATCGCTCAACAGCAATATCTTACAGACAACCATGGGATGGATTTAAATGAAGGAGAGGGAGAGAGGGCAGTGTAACAAATAAAGAATTACTTCAAGCTAAATAATAATACTACTTAAACATAATTACTAATATACATATACATATATATACATACATAAATATATATACATACATACATAAAAATAAATAATACAAAATCATACATACATTATAATATACTACAATTTCCAAATGATTTAATGAAAAAGAAGTAATAGTGAAGTCTGCTTTAAAGGGAAAGGTAGTGCTCTTTAATCAGTTTTTTAAATGACGACAGCGTTTGCGCCTGCCTCACCACAACAGGAAGCGCGTTCCACAACCGAACTGCTTTGACAGTAAAAGAATTATCCATTGCTGTCGTGGTATGCACAGGCATTCTCAGCTTAAGATTCTCAGACGACCTCAGGGATCTCGAATGGGAGTCATGAAGAAAAATGAATCGTTCTTTAAGATAAGATGGGGTGAGAGGATTAAACAAAATATTATAAAGAAGAGAGAGAATGTGAGTATTCCGACGAAGCCGAATAGGTAACCACTTGAGCTTAGCACGAAACTCAGAAACATGGTCATATTTGCGAAGACCAAATATGAACCTTATGCAGAAATTTTGAAGACGCTCAAGTTTATTTAGTTGGTCTTCGGTGAGATCTAGATAGCTGACATCGGCATAATCAAGGATGGGGAGAAGGAGGGTTTGCGCAAGCGTAATCTTCGTGGTAACGGGTAGAAAGTTGCGTAGCCTTCGCAAGGACCTAGCGGAAGCAAACAGCTTCCGGCTTATATCCGAGAGCTGTGGACCCCAGGTGAAAGATTTGTCTATGTGTATGCCCAGATTGCGGACGGAGTCACTGAAAGGAATTTTGACACCTTCACAATAGACACTAGGTAATTGGGACAAGTCAAGCCTCGAGATCATCCTGGGGCTGCCGACAACAATGACTTGGGTTTTAGCGGGGTTAATCATTAAACCATGAGCTATACTCCAATTGCAGATGTGTTGAATGTCGGTATTGATTTTAGCAATTGCATCAGTCATCTTGTCTAACGGAGCTTGAGTATAGATCTGGAGATCATCAGCGTAGAGGTGGTAGGAAGAACGAATGAGATTGGTTATGGAGTTAATAAAGATAGCGAAGAGAATAATCGAGTTAATAAAGATAGAGAGATAGTAGTTTTAGTGACTGCAAACACAATGTAACTAAAAATTTCGCAAAGAAACGCGCCATTTTTTTTTAAATATCTTCCAGTTGGGTGGTAAATCCATAGTTTTTGCTAAAATAATAATTTAAAGCCTAGTCACCATAGTGTCTAAAAGTAGAAGTGTGTACACGAATTTTTTTATTGGATTTATCACCCCAATACGAAGGTAGAAAAAAAAAAACAAAAAAAATCGTCACAATCTTTGGCATTGTATCTGTATCAGCCCATATACGTCCCACTGCAGGGCACGGGCCTCCTCTACAATCGATAGTACGATTGAGAGTGGTTAGGCCATATATTCCACCACGCTGGCCTAGTGCGGGTTGGCGGACTTACACACCATAGATTTTTTTATAAATCGCTATGGTATGTAGGTTTCCTCACGATGTTTTCCTTCACCATTTTAGTGCGTGGTGATTGACTATCAATACACACATGACTCCGAAAAGTCAGCCATTTTTGGCACAAAATTCCATAATTAATATTAGAGAAGAGTTCTGGTACTGCTTGTGAATATGTCTCGCGCTGCCAAGGTTCTCCTCACGGTACAGCCGCGGGTCAGGTAACTAATTGCACTACCCAGTATTAAATGCCTTTGTTTTTTTTTTATTTGGCGTTTGTTTCTTGGTTCCTAGTTTTTATTATTATAATTATGTGTTTACTACGCACTACGCAGTCAACTGCGTACTCAAGTACGCGTTCATACCTTAGTACTTAACGGCTCAACGAATAATTGTGAATTTTTACAGAACACATTTTCAGAAATACACCTCCTTAACTGTACCACTGAAAACTATGTTGTTACGTAAGAGATTTTTTGTTTGTGTTTTGGTAACTACAGAATACATTAACTAATAAAGGCACAATAACGCGATCAAAACCTTGTTAAATCTTTCCAAATTCCTCACAATACCTCACTCAAACACCTCACAATAACTAGTCGCATGTATTATTCTGTGCGAATCAGAGCGTGCCAGCCTTTGGAGCGCGTCACAGGCGTTCGCCGAGACATCAAGTTCAGTGGCGAGCATTTTTTGTACTGTTACTCAACTACTCAATGAACTGAACTTGTCATGTAATGGGTTACAAAGGCCAAGTTTAGAGACTCTTGTTGCAAGGATATAGGAGACAACATTTGGTCGAAAATTATCTGATGGCATATTTTGGATTTGTGATGCATGAAGTTTAACACAAGCGTTTAAGGGTTTAATGTCTAAAAACCGTGTAAGGCAAATGTAAGACAGTCTATAAACTAATTACTAATTAGTTGTCAAATGTTTTGTCTTCATCGCTCAAATTAAATTCAAAAGTCGTTCGAAAGGGACAAAAGTTTTCATAACTAAAATTTGTTTTAAACTGCTTATGAATAAGGTCGTAAGGGTTGGTGACAAGCACGCAGACGGTCGTTAAAATTATAATCAGCCGATCATCCTTTTACGTGATTGGAATTTCGTATAATGCCACTTCATGTAGGTAAATAAATCATAATGGAAAATAATTATCACATCTACTCTACTGTATCAACCCTTATACGTCCCACAGTGAGGACGGGCCTCCACTACAATCGAGAGTACGATTGAGAGTGGTTTAACCATATAGTCCACCATGCTGACCTAATGCGAGGCGGTGGACTTTAAATACCATAGAAATTCCTATAAATCGCAATGGAATGCAAGGTTTTCTCACGATGTTGTTGTTGTTGCATGTTCCTACAAATCTTAAATCACAGAAAAAATACTGTTATAATTTCTTCAACTATCTCCACAGTAAGGTCATGTCACATTAAACAATCAAAAATTATAATAAATTTATTTTTTCAAATTCTCCACGGATCGTGTATCCCTTCGAAGGTTAGTTCCTAGTATGCAAGGCGAGTAACACTCAATGGCGTGGCGAATGTTGTAATACCGTGAGATCTCACTTCCACAGTCCACTCGCCTGTGGAAACTTCATTTTATTGTTTTTACAAGGCTTTATGTATAAATTATGCGTCTAATTTTATATGATGGATGACGTCAGTTTATACGGTACACGCCTATATAAGATTTGTACACGTAGTTATTATCACTACATAGTATGAAACAAAGTCGTTTTCTCTGTCCCTATATCTCTATGTCCCTTTGTATGCTTAAATCTTTAAAACTACGCAACGGGTTTTGATGAGTTTTTTTTAATAGATAGAGTGATTTAAGAGGAAGGTCTATATGTATAATACGTACATATTATTGTTCAGAAATCTATTTGTACCCGGGTGAAGCTGGACCGGGCCGCTAGTTTATTTATAAATGCAAATTTACAGACTTTATCCAAACTATTTACATTCTAATAATAACTAGAAAGGAAAGTAACAAAATTTTAAAAATTATTTCAAAATCAATCATTTCTCATAACTAGTCTAACATCTATGTATCACGTCGTATTTATACACTAAAAAGAACAAAACATCATATTTACTATAAATTTTAGAGAGTTCTAAATTAAAAGGCACTCGAATTGATACCCTTAGCTGCAAACTGAGGTCTTGAACTAATTCTCACGTCAGGAAATCTGCTTTATGTACGGCTTTATGTGATCTGTGTAAAAAAGGCTGTGACGTTGTGAGAATGTCACCTCTAATAGTTGCGGTCTATGGCTCAATAGTCGGCATAAATCCTATTGTCCATGCCAATCAACGCCTCCGTTGCGCTGATTGGTTGATTCAATTTCTGATATCTGTCAAACGTGACGTGCGAACTGTCATCGGCGCTCGCTTAAATACGCGTGTAACGGCGCTCGCGTCCTTTTTTCTATAACCTGAAAGCCGCGTGCTACCCACGCGTCTTTCCGAACCCGCTGGGGTGAGTGTTCTATTTGCTAACCGCTTTTAACTGCTTGTTTCTCAGTGTATTCTGTCTGCCGGGCTTGTGAGCTATCACGAGTCGCTGGCACGGAATGCAAACCTAGTTTGCATTCCGATTTCTTGGACGCTGATTCCAGGTTCTTCGAGTTCTTGGCGTTCTTCGTTTTTCGCCTACTTCGCTTCTTTACCCGCACGGTACGGAGTGCTGACTCCGTGCGCTTACTTCGCTGCCCGCTGTTGCTCCGCACCGCTTCCAGCCCGACTGCAACCGAGCCTGCGCCGCGCCGCTGACCTGCGCACCGTCCCCGGCCACGTGGCAGCAGACTTCGCCGGCGAGCTGTCGCCGGGTTCCGCCACGTGCCGAAGACCCGGATCAGTGTCCAGCGAAAGGCCAGTGACTCCCGTTGCATACCACCAGCAACAGTGCCGGGTGTAAACAGTGATGCGAATTTATTAAAGCCCGAACCACGTAATTACCCTGAGTACTCATTTACTTACCTACCCCTACCTGCGGGCGGCCTAACCCGCCGCAAGGCCATTAAAATCTGCAAGAGACTTAAGCATGTAGAGAATTTTTAATTTTAACCCATTAACATAGTTTGTCCAATTCTAAAATTGTTAATATTATCATCGCGTGTAGCTAAGAGTAACGAAATAATTCATAAAGGACGAGATTAAAAATTCCATAATAAGTGTTGAATGGCTCACGTCCAAGGCTACAATATTTCCTACTTATGAAATGTAAAGCAGTGCCACGTGTCAATGGCGTCGTGTCGTAACATCGTCGCGTGAGATGCGAGTCTGTTGCCGAGTGTGATACTGTGAGAAATGTGTAAATTGTGCTACGTAGAGTGTGGACTTGATATTATTAGTATTTAATTATTCTTGCTTCTTGCTTTAAAACTATTGGACCGATTCTTTCACTGTTAGAATCTTACATTACCCTTGATGAACATAAGCTTTAGAATATTATCAATCAAGTTTATCTGCAGCCGGGCCAGGCCGCTAAGTTAAAGTCAAAATATAATTTAAAACAATCCCAAGTTCACACTCACCACACTCAAAACCCAAGAGAACTTGACTAACAAGCGTGAAAATCGCCTGTTTGTGGCGAACAAACGCATAATACTGTTACTGTAATTCGACAGGCTCGCCGACACGATGCGTTGCGAATACACCCAAAACGGCGCCTTTTGCCTATACAATGAGTCTTCATAATTACTCATTTCAGTATGGCGTTGTAGGGTTGGAATTCTATTGGATTTTTTACATGATAGATAGCCTATGTTGTTTGGTTAGACGCCGGCTATGAAACGGGAGGACGCGAGTTCGAGCCCCGTTCCGAAACAAATATTTATGTCAACCACAGGTATTTGTTTCGAGTCTCTCGTAGTTCCCACAACACCAGATTCGATCTTTATGTGGGGTCAAGTCTATGTATGTGACTGTTGGGTGTATTTACTTGTTAATATGTATTGACACTGCACTAATAACGGTGGAAGCAAACATGTTGAGAAAACCTGCATACCATAGCGATTTGGAAGAATTTCTATGATATGTACAGTCCGCCAAGGCTTTAGTGGTCCACTATGTGGCTTAAACCTTCCCCCTCTCAATTATACTCTCGATTTTAGGGTAGTCTCATGCCCTTCAATGAGAAGTATATCGGCTGATACGTACAATACAGTATTGATAGCATTTGTGGTACATTTGGCTAAGATACGGGCTGTAGTTTGAGACCTAATATTACATCGGATACGTATCGATTCCGTAACTTCTTTTGCTGAAAATGAACTGCTAAGTCACTTTGTAATCTACATAGGCCAGTCAATAAAGCCTCAAACCCCTAAGTAATTCGTAACTCGTTCAAATTTTTAGGGTTTGTTAAGGAAGGTAAAATAACTTACCGAGTGATTTTGCAGCGTTCTGGGGTGTACGGAAAGGGTTGAAAAGGGGTGAAAAGTGTTTTTTGTTAATAACATTGCCAAAAAAATTACTAACACGCTGCAAATTTGTAACTATGTTGGTCTCACCATTTTGTAACATGTGTTAAATTTGCAGCGTTTTGCAACATACGGAACATTGTTTATTATTAAAAAACAATAAAATTTGTTAATAACATATCCAAAAAAATTACTAACACGCTGCAAATTTGAAACTATGTTGTTCTTACCATTTTGTAACATGTATCGAATTTGCAGCGTTTTGCAACATACGGAACATTGTTTATTATAAAAAAAACAATAAAATTTGTTATAACATATCCAAAAAAATTACTAACTCGCTGCAAATTTGAAACTATGTTGTCTTACCATTTTGTAACATGTATCAAATTGCAACGTTTTGCAACATACGGAACATTGTTTATTATTAAAAAACAATAAAATTTGTTAATAACATATCCAAAAAAATTACTAACTCGCTGCAAATTTGAAACTATGTTGTTCTTACCATTTTGTAACATGTATCGAATTTGCAGCGTTTTGCAACATACGGAACATTGTTTCTTATTAAATAACAATAAATTTGTTAATAAGGGGGGGTAAAAAAAATTAGTAACTCGTTGTAAATCTGTTATTACCTTGTTTACACTTTTTCAAAACATTTTTAACTTTGCAAAATTACTGTTTTATATTAACAATAGTATCGAACAATAAATAAAATATTTCAATAATACTTTTCTGAAAGAAAATTGATAACGTCAATGGAATGTTATCATTATTATTTAATCAAAGTTTATAATAAGAAATTTTCATTGTTGTTATAGTACATTAATAATTTTTCATAATTTTGAAATAAGAATAATCATTTTATAAGTAATAAATCTTAAAATAATAGTAATGTAAATATAGCAGTGAAATTATAGTTATACAACAGAACTTATCAAAATGTTTTGTATTTAAAAATCATAAAATATAAATTTGGTTGAAAGGAGATGGCCAGAAATGTATGGACCTTGGGCCGTTTGTAGTACATTACACCAAATATGCTTAGTGAATTGGCATTCGATTTCTGTATGAAATACTATTATACGTTGCATATTAGCTTTATACAAAATAAATACAAAGCCAAGAACAGCAACACTACAAGGGGACAATATGGCGTCCTGAAACGGCATGTTTGACAACCGATGTCAAAACTTGACATTTATGAAATAGAAGTCGTAATTCGTATTATTTTTTAGTATTTTTTTAGTCGTCTGTGCTATAAATTACTGTACTCTATATAACTCGTAAATGTTTTTACGTCAACGGAATTAGTATCATACTTTATTGATCATCTAAGATCCATACTATAAATAAGGCGAATCATATCTTCAAAAAACTCTGCCTATATGCGAGGCCCACTTGGGGCATGCACGTAGAAAATATCCACATAATTTACCATCATGTAATTGAGCCAATAATTACATACGCTGCTGGGATTTGGGGGCACGTGGCTGAGAAAAAGTACGTCCGTAAACTCCTCGCAAGCGCACAACGTGGATTTGCTATTAAAGCAATCCGCGCCTTTCGTACTGTTTCTACCACGGCCGCCCTGGCTCTCGCCCAGTTCATTCCCCTGGACCTTAGGGTTCGGGAGGTGCACGGGGCCGAGACTACCCGGCTTTCCGGCACAACTAGCCTCCTCCCCCATAATGTCACCCTAGAACTTCCCACCCCCGTGCACGAATTACTCCACCCAGCGGATCGTATCTCTGTCTCGCTAGCCCCTTCTTCATCTAACCAGGAATAGGTCAATGAGTCTATCCGCGATACCACCATACAGATTTACACTGACGGTAGTAAGCAGGATGACGACAGGGCGGGGGCGGCCTTCGTATGTTTCGATCCAGGGGGAACGTATAATATGCCCACCGTCACACAAAATTCAAACTGCACGAAAGCTGCACAGTGTTCCAGGCTGAACTGATCGCCATCTTACACGCTTGCCGGTGGGCTCTTGACCATCAATACCCAAAGTCATCGTCTTCTCTGACTCTTTGTCATCACTTGAGGCTATTAAAATTAGGAGCAATACCCACCCCTTGGTGTCTCAGGTACACCGAGTATTTCGGGACTACAGGGTGTGGAGACTTGCGACTTGCCTGGGTCAGGAGTCATATCGGCATCGTGGGTAACGAAATGGCGGACAGAGCTGCTAAGGAGGCTTGCCTCCTACATAAAACACCAGATTATTCGCACTTCCCCATGTCATACCTCAAAACTAAAGCTTCGTCAGTCCAGCCTGGACGCGTGGCAGTCTCGGTATGAGTCTGCCGAACAGGGCAACACACCCGATTTATTTTCCCCAAACTCGAGGACATACGGAGGCTGTGGAAGATGACCACCCTAAGCTTCTTCCTCACTCAGGTTCTCACTGGTCCACGGATATCACAGAGCCTATTTGCACAGATTCCATATTACTACCAATAACCACTGCCCGTGCGACGGTGTGACCGTCCAAAGCCTGGGCCACCTCCTTGAGGATTGCCCAAGATACATCAACCCACGACACAACCACGAGATGATCTGCGGCCGCCTCAGGGTGGAACCATACGAAGTCACCGAACTCATAAAAAAACAAAAGGCGCTCACCTCCTACATCGGCCTCGTGGACTCCATCCTTGGGTCACTGAAAGACTTTAACTTAGAACGCCCACCGGCTGGACCTTGACAGAAGAAACACGTAAACTGTATTGAATTTATGCACCCTTTTGTTGCGCACTAACAGTGCTTAACTTTCCATATCGTGTAAATATCTGGGGGCACGGCAGTGCCCCCCTCCAAGTCGAGCTAAAAGCGGCACAGCCGTACTATCCTTTTCTCGAAGCAATTCAGACCATTTTTAACCCCTCCTAACTTCGTTGGTGGTTAAAGCAAAAAGCCTGAATTTTCAGTTACTAATTAGGCATTGTGTAAACACGGTATATTTAAAATTGCATTCATTTGAACCAGTAGTTTTAAGAATTATAACTCGTCAAACTTTCGCAATTTTGTCACTCACTGACTGACTGACCGTCATCAAAAGTCTAAGGCACTTCTAGCAGACATAGAACCTTCAATTTAGAATATAAGTAGTGTTTAGTGTCTAAGCAAGGAAAATTCAAACATTTCATAATTTCTGTCTAGTTTTCTAGATACACCAACTGCGTGAATAACTTTGTAATCTCATATACATGTATAGGATTACAAAGATACATTTGCAGTTATGATTCTTTGTACCCGTATATAATGGAATAATAGTTTGTAGATTGGTATCTATATATATTATATATGAGGCATACCAAGAGGGGGGTATAAAAAGGGAAAGGTGTATTCAGGCCCATTAAACTGGTACAACATTCCTCTAGAAAACCATGACAAAGATAACCTTGCAAATAAATAGACTAAAATAGCTCGAAAACAATCACCATGAAAGATAGAACACTAATAATCAAATCCGCTATATTGTGATAAATTGATACCTACAAAAATAAGAAAAAAACCATAAGACAGAGGCTTTAAGAAAAATCATTATATACACCGGGTATCTCAAGACTGCTACCGAAAACGAAGCCGGGTGGTAGTTTTAGTGACTACAAACACAATGCAACCAAAAAATTTCGAAAACGAAACGCGACAATTATTTTTAATGATTTTTTAAATATCGTCTTTTTTGGGTGGTAAATCCATAGTTTTTGCTAAAATAATAATTTAAACACTTTTATACCTTAGATTATTTATAAATAAAAGGTATACACTATTATTTTAGGAAAAAATGTATTTACCACCCAAATATGGTCATAGGAAAAAAATAACACAAAAAAATTTGTCGCTTTTTTTTGCAACTTTTCTGTTGCATTGTGTCCGAAGTCGCTTAAACTACCACCCGCTTCGTTTTCGGTAGCAGTCTTGATATACCCTGTATTCTAGAAATAAAAAGTACCGAAAAGCCATAAAGTAGGACTCTACAAAAAGATGTGAGATCCCATCAAAAACATCCTGTAAAAAAATTCCAAGTCTCGCAGCTCAGTTTTTCTACCGCAAAAAGTTGTGAGATCCATGTAATACCAAGTCGATTAATTTATTTAGTCCTTGATTAAGGGACGTTCTGTATAAAGTTATTACGTAAGTTATTATCATATCAATATTAAAAATTCTTTACGTTTGAAATAAATAGATCGACTTGGCCAGTAGCATTATGCATAAATTGTACGATACATTATGTTTCATGCGATGGCCAAGTCGATCTATTTATTTACAACGTAAAGAATTTTTAATATTGATATGATAATAACTTACGTAATAACTTTATACAGAACGTCCCTTAATCAAGGACTAAATAAATTAATCGACCTTGGTATTACATGGATCTCACAACTTTTTGCGGTAGAAAAACTGAGCTGCGAGACTTGGAATTTTTTTACAGGATGTTTTTGATGGGATTTAAATTAATATCTTTTCATCTATCATTGTCTCCTCTATATACCGGGTATCTCAAGACTGCTACCGAAACGAAGCCGGGTGGTAGTTTTAGTGGCTACAAACACAATGCAATTAAAAATTTTCGCTTAGAAACGCGACAATTATTTTTTATGATTTTTTAAATATTGTCATTTTTGGGTGGTAAATCCATAGATTTTGCTAAAATAATAATTTAAACTCTCTTATATCTTAGAGTATTTATAAATTAAAGGGTATACACTATATTTTAGGAAAAAAATGTATTTACCACCAAAATATGGCAATAGGAAAAAAAATACAAAAAAAAATTGTCGCTTTTTTTGCAACTTTTTCTGTTGCATTGTGTTTTGAAGTCGCTTAAACTACCACCCGGCTTCGTTTTCGGTACCAGTCTTGATATACCCTGTATAATAATTATAAAAGACTCAATAACATCGCACATTACACTTAAGGTACACACACACCATAACCGCAAAACTAACCAGGGGGGTCGACGAGGGGCGGACGGAAGGATGGCTATGCGAAGTCCTGCCCCTCCGGAAGATCCCCACACAGATACAAACCGACCAAGGTAAAGGTTATCGTATCAATTAGCGAGACCCTTACCAAGGTCGGTCACATCCCACAATCAACCATCACACCCTACAGCGACACCTAACAATACGGACATGATAAAACAAATTAGGAAAAAAAAAAATAATATAACATAATGTCTATACAATAAATTGCAACAAGTATGTCAGAATCTCGTCATGTTTATAGTTATTTAATATTAAGAAAGTGTACCTACATCGGCCCTAAGTGCGGTACATACCTGCTAACAACCTATTTAAATAATCCACAATAAAAATCTGCTAGGCATGAGATATAGCACGGCACAGATTGATCACTTGTCGCGACTGCTAGCATATGAATAAATAATCATTTTATTATTAGGCATATGCACTTAATGAGCTCTTAGTGATTATAGTCCATACAAATGAATACGCTATAAAAATGGAATCGAATCTGATAGCAGCCATGTTTATTTCTATACCTTAATGTCTAGTAAAAGAACTTACTAGCAATTATTTCTGTACAAGCTAACATTTTAAACATTATATTTGGTCTACCCCTAGAAGTCAAATATAATACTTTGGTATATTAGACTTCTGCATACTTAAAAATATATTATCCTAAAGTCTAAGATATTATTTTTCAAAATATGTATTTGACATTAATTCTAACTGGTATTTCTGAGCACACATAAGGAAAAAGTAGGATTAATTGATCAAAGAAAACTAAAATCAAACAAAACTTGAGGACAATAAAGTAGAACCAGATCTTGCTTTATATTTTTTATTTAAATTCGCCTAAAAATAATCTCCAGTCAAAACATCTAGGAACAATGCCGGTGCTCCCATATTGTACTATTGTCTAGCCCAACCTAAAGGCTAAATACCACAGTATGATCATGGTATGAGTACAGCAACCCACTGTCCGGTGTCCAGCTATGTTCCTTTCAACATGAAGCACTTGTGGTGTTATATATGTCCAAAAGAATCGAGATTGATACAATCTTCTTACGGCGGAGTTGGAATAAAATCTTGCTCATTGTCTACAGCTTGATTTGTTTGCAGCCAGCAGTTTGTACAGATAATTGTTTGTTCTGATAACTGAAACAAAATAAAAAAGATTTAATATTGAAGATATCGAAGAATTATGATGAATAAATAACTCTTTGCAGTCACATGTGTTCCCTCCTTCCTATGATCCCAGGTCTTTCCGCTATTGTTTTAAAGAGGCATCTTAGCAGGCCGGCCGGATAATTGTATGAAATGTCTTGGGACAGTCGTCTGATGCCATTAGATATTCCTCCTGGACGGCATTTGTGCTTACCATAAGACATAGTGTTGTTATTATGGAAATAATAATAATAATATATTATACATAACACTAGATCTGAGTATCCAGAGCGAGAATAAAAGAAAATGTAATTCATTTAACAATTTAAACAACAATATATAAAATATCACTTCTTACAATTTATGTACTAGTAGACTTGTCCTGTGGACACAATGCAATTCAGCTCTAACATGAATACTTTTGTAATACTCCTTACCTTGTATAAACCTTGATTAATTGGCATAAAACATACATTTCCCAAGTTTATGAAGAAAAAAGAAAATAGAATACTTACTTCTTGTTCTGCCATTTCAGCAATAAAACGTCTTGAAACACTCTACACGAGAGTGAATTGCATCCCATGTAGTTAATAAGATTCTGTTCAATGATAGAAACCATTTCATATAACAATTGCAGAAGTGCAATTCAAGCAAAGCGCCACTTTTGATGTACTGAAAAGCAGAATTATGGTTAGAAGAGAAATATGAACATAGAAAAACATAAAAGTATTACTTACATGTGGCATTCTAAATAATATACATGTTTACTCACCAAAATACGAACTAGTAATTGCGTTTAAACGTCAGGATATATCATCTGCGAGAATCAGAATCCATAAAACAAAGCCAGGTCAACAGAGAAGCAAATACACATTTGCGAAATATATGCGAAAAATAAAAAATAATACGAATAACGGCCACAGAGTTTTGCAATTGCTGTCAAGTTAAACATTTTCGTTCATATACTAAAATCATGTAATATAAATAAAATAAAAAGTGACTTCTTTAACAACATATATTGTCTTTTAAAAAGCGAAGAATATAGAAAAAGAATATAGACAATAATTATAATTTGTAGGGGATATTTGTATGAAGACATATTCAAGTTAAAGAAAATGGGTTCGCGCATTTTTGAACGAAATGACAATTAGGCATCATGGAGGACAGATTATCGAAGAAAATATTGCTTCTGTACTAAAACAATCACATTTTTGTATAAAGCCCCCTGTTGTCCAAGAAATCTAAATGTATTTTATTTGAATTCCACATTTTTTTCCTAGAATTTGTATTAGATGTACACAAAACGGCCCAAGATAAAACATCTCCTTTAAGAATAATTTATTTGTGTTTTCGCTGTCTTCGTGTCCATCAGGTCCCACCAGAAACAACTGTAATTAAAGGAAATAATGTATTAGAAATTTTGCAACACATTGATGAGATTCAATGTTAATGTAATGATTTCAAGAATACTAACATTTCACAAATTATTCATCCTCTAATATTCGCCTTTTTTTCCTGGTCGTTGGTCCAAGAATTTTCTTTAAGAAAGTATAAAAGGTGTAAACAACAGATTTACAACGAGTTACTAATTTTTTTACCCCCTCTTATTAACAAATTTTATTGTTATTTAATAATAAACAATGTTCCGTATGTTGCAAAACGCTGCAAATTTATACATGTTACAAAATGGTGAGACCAACATAGTTACAAATTTGCAGCGTGTTAGTAATTTTTTTGGCAATGTTATTAACAAAAACACTTTTCACCCCTTTTCAACCCTTTCCGTACACCCCAGAACGCTGCAAATTCACACGGTAAGTTATTTTACCTTCCTTAACAAACTCTCAAAATTTGAACGAGTTACGAATTACTTAGGGGTTTGAGGCTTTATTGACTGGCCTAACATTACATATCACAATACCGAGGCATTTCAATTTTTTTTCTAATAAATCGTAACCGATAGACAAAGGCAGTATACAACAAATAATTCCCATGGGCGTATAATGATTCAGTTGTAATATACATTTGACGTCACGCGGCCCAGATTACTCCATTGCCAACATAATAGTGTTAACAATCGCATGGTATTGCGATCCTGTTAGATGACTAGTGGAGGTTGCTGCTCGATAATGTCAAAAATGTGGGCTATTTCTGTTGGTTTATTTTATTTGAATAGCATCCGAGAAGCCAGGGTACACCTCTGACTTCTCGGAGTCATGTGTGTGTTGATAGTCAATCACCACGCACTATAATTTTAAAGGATAAAATAGTGAGGAACCTGCATACCATAGCGATTTGTAAAAAATATATGGTATGTAAAATCCGCCAACCCACACTAAGCCAGCGTGGTGGACTATACAGCCTAATCACTCTCAATCGTTCTCTCGATTGTTGAAGAGGCCCATACCCTGCAGTGGGACATATATGGGCAGATACAGTACAGTACATTTTTTTTATTACAAAGTGCCTCACCCCATGTTAAGTAATGACCGGCAGCCAAGAACGTAATAAAACACTTGGATTAGATGTATTTGTCCAAATGAAATAAAAAGGAATGAAACTATGTAAAGTCCCCATTTCACATTGGTGTAAAATACTCTTCCAAACCCAGTTGGCCCAAATCTACAGTACTGCAAAGTATAATATTGCTAACTCTAACACTTTCCCTATTTCTAATATAATCATAAAATCTAAATTCGGCAAAGTAATCATAACAAACACTGTAACCAAAATGCAATTAGTGTTAGTAATGTAGTAAGTACAGGCCAAAATTAAATCAAGTCTAAATTGATAATAAACATAAAACATTAATTACAACTCGTGTTCTAAAAAAGTTAAATCGATTCGACACCTCAAAAGTCTAATGCACATTCCTGTTAAAAAAATATATGAAACATAATTTTACAAGTAAAATTTAAACGCAGGCTTTAAAACTAATAATACCCTCCAATAGAAGCCAAGGCTCTTCCTCTAACAAGCACATACAATTTATAATTATGCTGTAATAGAAATATAAGTACTAAAAAGTTGAAGTAAATTGTTATGATTGCATACATGCTTACATCCGTGAAAATTGGCGAATGTTTATTGAAATCATTATGCCGTACCAATTTAATCCAGTGCTAGGATATAGCATGTCATGTGTCAGAAAAGAATATTTTTTCTCGCTCTCTCTTTTATGGTATAGATGTTTTTGGGTAAGGTACGATGGGACTGGCATGTATCATTTGTTAGTTGAGAACGCCTTTAAAATTCAAAGGATAGAAAGATGATGAACATGATGAAGCCAGATTACAGATAATAACATAAAATTTTCGACGTCTTTCAAACTTTCCCGAGACTTGAATCTTATTGCCTGTCAATATTCTGATGATTGATTAGTTGGCTGGTAAACTGGAGGTAGTTTACACTTAGGATAAAATTGATCAAAACAATTTTACTGAGAATCAAGGTTTTAACATTAATCAATTATATAGCTATCATTTTATTCTACCAAAATTGTGACACATCACTGATGGTTTGTTGGGTGATCCAAATATACAATCCACGAGAGTTGTGCTCGAAAACGGAAATTCACAGGATATACGCTGACCTCTAAACGCGACACTTGCATTGGTCACCCCTAAACATTACGTGTTCTGTATATTTATGCCTTACAATTTCACTGGCTAAAATATCCCTAAAACCAGAATACATACATACATTATATCACGCTATTTCCTAGTAGGGGTAAGCAGAGGTGCTACCAGAACACCCACGTTTGGCCTTGTGTTTTCTGTGCCGCAATGTGATAGCAGGCTTGCCTATCGAACACAAATTCTTGACTTTGGGCTCACAATGAAAACAAATCCAATATCACTTTGCCCATTTGACCCGGGAATGGAACCCGAGACCTCAGAGTTGTAATCGTAGAGTAGCACTGCGCCACCGACGCAGTAAAACCAGAACACAATATTAAAAAAGTACACGTTTACTGCAATACGATCAATCATCACACATATGTGGCAATATTTAACAAACCTGCAATAACTTCATTAGATATCACATATCATTTGTCTACTAAAATTACCGCAACGCATCCTGTTTACCCCGCGAAGGATGTGGCGTGATGAGCGATTAACATAGCTTTGCGCAACCTTCCCACGCGCACTCACTGGGCCAAGGTAAAGGCGCGGTCTTGGACCTTAGGGTCATTTGCGAAAATTATGGGATCACTAACTTCATTATCTTGATAACACTGTGTTTCTGTGTAGAAGAGGTGAAAATCGCTTTGAATGAGAGGCTTCTGATTTGCAAAATTATGTGATCAAAATTTGATTCGGGTACTCTTTTTTTTGTGGGTATGACTGGCAAGACCAGTAGGTCAATCACCTGATACGAGCGAGATGACTATTCGTGGACGCCATAGCAAACCCACGTAAAACCATGAATTACAAATCAATTATTGGTATTCCACTGCGCTCTCCATTCTGAGACAATGATGTAAAGTATTAACATGTTCAGTAGTTACTCTGCGCACAGTGTCCTTCAGCTGGAACCCAACTGCATTACCACTGGTATTTAGCGGGATTCATAGACATTGCGGTGGTGCCTACCTAGCGGCCTTTCACATATGTGAGAAACCAGTCAGTCTTATGATAAGAACTATGAAAAAAAAATCTTTATGCCTATCTATTCTAGTCTAATTAGTAATTTATATAGGAATAAATGTATATTGCGACAGCACTACTTTCACAATCACCAAGAAGTTGACAATATTCATCTTGTAACTTTCCTCAAAAAATTGTAACTCAATTATTCCTCCCAGCCAACCGTAGTATCAGTTTTTCCTTCATATAAGTCCTTCATATAGATTTTAGCCGTAAGAAATTCTAATGACTAAAACTTTATATTACATGGTCAAATATTTTATTATAGTACTCCGTGAACCATTCGTCCTGCTATTTCCCTGTATCCTTGCATTTATACTGCGCTGTAAGGTCACCAGAGGTCAAAAGCTATTGTTCACTACAAACCTTCGTTGTATCTTTGTGAATAGGTCTCTATTGTCGTAGAATTTAGCCGTTTCCTTAGAAACTGACTCATAAATACTGTCTGCTATTATTTCGTCTATATATTTTACATAAGTGTTGTACAGGTAAAAGGTATTTTAGATTGCTAACAAAGTTAGTTAAAATATGCATCCGTATAGAGAGGTAATTTGATAGAGTGGAATAAGAATATGTATAAATGCATGTGAATTTTCTTACTAACATTCAACATTTTTTTTTCTATCCAATACCGTCCCATTTCAGTGCAAAGGCCTTCCAGTCCTCTTTCCACCCGTATCTATCCAAGGCTTTCATCCGCCAGTAATCAAAATGGTCATTAATCTTTCCACCTTCATGCCTACATGCGGCCTACAATATGTCTTCTAATTTTTAAGAAGTTCATTCGGTAGTTACCCTAGCCCACAGCTCGCCTTAAATACGACAGACGTGAGCTGCCCAGACCCACTTTAGTTTGGATGTTTGTTGTCTATCTGCTACGAGGTTTGTTCTGGTGCGACATCATAAAACAAATAAAAAATCTTATACAAGGCTAGACTCAATTTAATTTACCTCGAAATAATCATTTATAAAGAAAATATACGATGTTATAGAACAGCTACATTTTTTCTGTTTAGAACACCTATCATATATGGTACGAACGAATTTGACTGTTTGAAAAACACTTCCTAACTGTACTATCTAATGGTGGTAGGTCTCTTATATGTGAGAGGCCGCCTGGGTAGGTACCACCGCATTGTCTATTTCTCCCGTCAAACAACTGTAAATGCACTGTTGTGCTCCAGATTGACGGACTTTGTAGCCAGAGTAAGTACGGACATATTGAGACTTAACATCTTGTGTCTCAGGATGGCGAGCGCAGTGGAATGCCAAGCATTGCTTTGTAATTCAAGGTGTTGTTTGTTCTGCTACTGTTTATGAGCGGCCGTATCGCTTACCATCAGGCGAACGGCATGCTCGTCTCGCCATATATAGCAATAAAATAAAAAAAATGGTTATATTATTATTTGTTTTTTGTAAATAAATACATGTAAGGTGTCTGTGCCTCAGATGTCCGTTCCATGTTAACCAAGTAACGCCCAGCTTCATAAGGTTCTATTACACTCAATTAAACTCAAGGCCTGTACGAACATATAAACTGGCTCATTGTCTGTAACAGTTGTAATTGCAGGTTAAAATTAACTAATTACGTTCTCGTTGACGGAAAAGTTTGATAACAGCAATTTTGATAACTTCCTAATTTCTAAACTTCCTAAGAAAGAATAATTGCAATAATCTTATTCTATAAAAAGATAATGGTGCTATCTTTACATGAATTGTTTTAGTTTTATAAAGTAGGAGAAATCTTTAATATCATTTTATACCGGGTATCTCAAGACTGCTACCGAAAACGAAGCCGGGTGGTAGTTTTAGTGACTACAAACACAATGCAACTAAAAATTTCGCAAAGAAACGCGACAATTATTTTTTATGATTTTTTAAATATCGTCATTTTCGGGTGGTAAATCCATAGTTTTTGCTAAAATAATAATTTAAATACTTTTATACCTTAGATTATTTATAAATAAAAGGGTATACACTATTATTTTAGGAAAAAATATATTACCACCTAAATATGGTCATAGGAAAAAAAATAACAAAAAAAAAATTGTCGCTTTTTTTTGCAACTTTTTCTGTTGCATTGTGTCTGAAGTCGCTTAAACTACCACCCGGCTTCGTTTTCGGTAGCAGTCTTGATATACCCTGTATATACCGGGTATCTCAAGACTGCTACCGAAAACGAAACCGGGTGGTAGTTTTAGTGAGTACAAACACAATGCAACTAAAAATTTCGCAAACAAACGCGACAATTATTTTTTATGATTTTTTAAATATCGTCATTTTTGGGTGGTAAATCCGTAGTTTTTGCTAAAATAATAATTTAAACACTTTTATATAGATTATTTATAAATAAAAGGATATACACTATTATTTTAGGACAAAATGGATTTACCGCCCAAATATGGTCATAGGAAAAAATAACAAAAAAAAAAATTGTCGTTTTTCGATAGCAGTCTTGATATACCCTGTATTATTTTTTGATCTTATGTGTGGACAACGATGTCACTTATCGTTATAATTGGTATTTTTCACAAAATTATTGTTCTCAAAATAAGAAAAAAAAGGGAGGATAGCTCGGTCTTGGCAGCAGACAGTCTACTGACATATCAATTAGTAATATCACAAAATAACTAAAAAATATTTTTCTAACAACATACTTTTTATATGATTCAGTGAACATAAACCGTCTATAATATAATTAATTAGAACCAGTAGGCGGGTCTTTATGTATGTAAATTAATTATGTGATGATGAAAAATTACTTAGATTCAATAACCGACTTGTAAGACATTATGCCAAGCTGTAATTAACAATTTGATGTTACTCGTTACTTGCTCTCAGATAAATTAATCATAATGTATGCAAATAAAATTCAATAGCTGGTGTTATAATGCTTCCAAAAGGTTGATCCTTAGAAGGTGGCTGTGTTGTGTAGAGGGAGAGAGATAGATAAAATTCTTATCCACTCTCGGATAGCGACCACCGTACACAATGATTGAAATCCCTCATTGTGTTACAAGTTAGTCGCCTTTTGTGTTCAACTTGTATGTCCCGTTTTGAAGATGGAAAGCAGTTGAAAAGGTAAATAAGGCAGTTCGTGTTACTGAGGGAGTTTCTTGCGCTGTTTCTTCTCTACAGCTACAATACAATCCGAACTGGTGGCTGCTACCACGGTGGAGCCACGCTGTTGTCAGTCATGATTCAGCATGAATGGACAGGCTTATCCGGGACGGTACCACTGTCTCACAGAAGATCGAAATGAAGCGACAGCTTTGTCGCGTCTCGTTTGGTGATTGAGGACGCCGGATGGTCTATGTCCCTTCCCTCTTCCCGAACTTAATCCTTCCCATTCCCTCCCGGTTTGATGGACCAGCAACACCCATGATCCAACCGCTGTGGATGTTTATGGGCGGCAGTGATCACTTATCATTTCGTCATATTTCTGTAGGTATTCTATTGGGGATGAAATACCGAAATATTGTAGTGTAGTGTATTGTGCTGTCCGTATAAAAATGTATGGACATGATAAAAATCTTAGTGCGAAAATCTTCTCAGATAAGTCGCTTTATTATAGGGCAATTAAAACGTTATGTGAAGTTAAGATATGAGTTTTAATTACTTACTAATATTGTTTTTTTACTTATAAACTTGTGTGTCAAGTTATCCATCATATACCAAGGTTGTAAAATCTGTTTTTAATTTACCGTTATAAATCTATATTATATGATGGTACTGATGATACTGTTAATTAGAAACAGGTTCTAATATTTATAGATAAGATATAAACGTATACGGGTATACGTAATTTCTCACGCCTTTTTCGCAGAGAATAGGCATAGGTGCAACCAGGATACCTACGTTTCTCCTGTTATTTCAATCCCATAATATGTTAGGGGCCGAGCCTATCACCATATATATTGACATTTCTTAAAAAGGTAGTATTGATAAACTAATAAAAAATAAGCCATCAAAAACCTGCCTGACTTGATTTAAGTATAACAACAATAACCATGAAAAGTTGATTCGGTTTTTAGATCCATTGTCAGCACTATTCACCCTGTAGTATAATATAATACTCCTGTGCTATTAATAACTTATTTCTTCTTACAATCCTTTATGCCTGTTTTCCCTACCCATTTTAAAATTCAAATAACGCACATAGTCCAACATCCATACCTGCAAGTTTTTTTTGTTCCTATGAATGGCGACACGAGCATACCGTTCGCTTGATGGTAACCAACAAGAGCGCTCATGAACAGTAGCAAAACCTAAAAACACCATGGATACAAAGCAATGCTTGGCATTCCTGCGCTCGCCATCCTGAGACGTAAAATGCTAAGTCTCAATATGTCCAGTAGTGGCTATAAACCGGATCACAACAATGAAAAATGCATCTACACTGCTGAATCACATAATCATATCGGACCTACGCAATAAAGCATTGTTTTCTACTGGCTAAAGTGCGATAAATTTACATTAAATATGGAACATAAGTTATCAAGGTGCAAGGAACGTGGGATTGTGAACGCATAGAGCTCCATGATTTATCGTGTGATCAGGGGAGCGCCAGCCGCTGGCGCAGTCGATACCGTCTCGGGCGTATCGTACCACCCCCTACTGTTTGTTCGTATTGTAACTTGAGAAATAATTATACATCCCTTCGAACTCATACTCTCAAAATCAGGAAGTCTGGTGCTGGTTTTTATTTTCTTCTAATTATTTTAAAATATCTTTTCTCCTTAATTTTTGTATACGATTATTTAGTTTATGCGCTATTTTGATCTCTCTGCACCAACAATGGTTGATTGAGAGATTTATATTTATTTTATTTTATTTTTAAGTTGAGGACATCCAACGAAGGATACACGACATATAATGAAGACAAAGGTATAGCATTGTTATGGTTACATTTCGACGTGATCTTCAATTATAGGATACCACAGCATGCAAATTTAAATAGTTATACAATGACAAAGTATATTCAATATAATTTAGGCTGAATTTGAAATTAAGTAATGAATTTAAATTTAAATTAAGTAATACATAATGAAGGAATTTTAAAAGTGGTCAAATTGAATATAACATAATGGAGAAAGTAATTAATTAAGTTTATCATTTATTAGGGGTACATACAATTGCAAAGACTTGTTTTCTGTAATGTGAAATGTTCGTGATGTCTATGTCAGTGCTTTTGCAATAGCATTGTCTAAAGAGCCTTGGTACAGCAGAGAAATAACCCAAGTTGGTCTTGGATGACGGAATATATAAGAGGTTGTATGTGCTTGTACGTGGAATTCTAGTTGGAGCGTTAATACTAAGTGCACCTACAAGTTCACTGCAGTCCAGGTACCGTTAAACATCTTTTGTAGAAACAATAGATCGGTTTTCTTTTCTGCGTGCGGCAAGAAGAAGTGTAATGAGATATTTCTTTAGCCAACTGATCTCTGTAAGAGAGATGATACAAGAAACGTCTTTGAACACACTCCAGGCGTTTCACATAAATATCATAATGAGGGCTCCATACAACGCTGGCGTATTCCAGTATAGGAAGTACGAGGGCATTGTAGAGTATTATTTCGTCTTGGGTTTTTTAAATTCTTTACTATTGAGTATTACAAATTCGAGGCTTTTAATGCCTTTGAAGTAATATTTAAAATATGTGTATTGAATTTTAGCTTGCTATCAACCAATATACAAGATCGCAAACAATATCTACCTGCGTGATTTCATAACCATTAATGTAATATTTATTGAATTGAGCGTGTTTTTAGCGCGTAAATTGGATGTAGTAGCATTTGCTGACATTTAAAGACATTCTATTGTTAATATACCAGTTTGTCATTCTATTTAGGTCCTCCTGTAGCAGAATAGCATCCAAACTTGATTCAATTGGTTTCATTAACTTAATATCGTCGGCATATAAATAATATCTAGAGTATTTAAAACAGGATGTGATCATTAATGAAAACATTAAAGAGAATCGGTCCCAGGTGTAAACCCTGGGGAACGCCAGAAGTTGCCAGAAGTTGAATGAGATAAAGTCAATAA